>JABXWE010006005.1:0-42363 GCA_014611495.1 Limonius californicus | reverse complement strand
CCCAACCGTCATGCAATCGATTGGAACCGAAAACCTCGACTCAATGAAAGATTCCAGCGACAACGAATCCCAAATGGCTACTCATGATTGGCAAGTAATTAAAAAACGAAAAAGATCATCGAAAGAAAAAATTAAAAATACTCCAGGAACTTCCCAAATAACCACGACAAGTAAATTTGCTCTACTAACAAACAAAGATAACGAACCAAATCAAAATAATAATAAAGAGCAAATAACCCACAAACCACCACCGATATTTATATACGGAGTAGTCGACATTACTAAAATGAATGAAAACTTACTCAACATCATCGGATAAGAAACCTTCCAGTGCAAAGCATTTCAAAATGATACAGCAAAAATCAACACGCAAAATCCGGAAACCTACAGAAAACTTATTAAATACCTTAACGACGAAAAAATTGTTCATCATACCTATCAACTAAAAGAAAATAGAGCCTACAGAGTAGTAATCCGCAACCTCCACTACTCAATTCCGACTGCAGATATAAAACAAGAACTAGAAAAGAACGGTCACGCTGTTCGCAACATCTTGAATATCAGGCATAGAGTAAGCAAGCACCCTTTAATGATGTTTTTGTACGACTCACATTAAAAATAATATTTTCAATCCATAGTTACCTGACTTAAAAATTGATTGCACACATGTGCACTATGTGGTGGCGAACATACAGCAAATTATAAAGGCTGCACAGTATACAGGAACCTACAGAGCGTTAAAGGTAAACAGAGCACTACAATCCCAATAACTCAAAATAACACGCAAAGGCATATAATTAGACCAAGCACTCAGCAAGGTCTAACCAGCAATGTTTCCTACGCTAGCAACGTTTCCGCAATTCGCTACCAGATTATGAACAACCGCAATACCAAATCAACAAAATACAAGCTACAGCAATTCAAATTAACGCACTACCATGGTCTTTCAATATAACTGCTATATACTGTCCACCAAGACACAGAATTGAGATAATTGATTATGAAACACTCTTCCAGCAACTAGGTGGAGAATTCCTAATCGGCGGAGATTGGAACACCAAAAACACTAACTGGGGATCAAGGTTAACCACTACGAAAGGTAAACATTTGCAACAGGCGATCGTAAACCATAATTGTTCTTTTTTATCTACTGGGCAACCAACATACTGGCCTACGGACACACATAAGATACCACACCTACTAGACTTCTTCGTTCTAAAGAATATAGCCACAAACTATACTACCATTGAAGCAAATTGGGACTTCTCATCCGATCATACACCTATAATAGTAACCTTAAGTACACATATAATTAGTCGAATCAAACCCCCCAAACTAAGCTCGCCAAGAACGGATTGGGCCTCGTTTCGTAGTTTCATCGAAGACCACATTAACCTCTCCATTAAATTACAAGAACCTGAAGATATTGACACCGCAGTCGACTATTTTACCAGGGTAATACAAGAAGCAGCATGGAAATCTACACCACCCGAGCCCTCGGGAGTGGAATCTAGTAGTAACACTCCGTTTTTCATCAGAGAATTGGTTGCAGGAAAAAGGAGAGCCAGATGCAGATGGCAAAGGAGCCGAAACCGAATAGATAAAATCGAGTACAATAGGCTCACAAGACAACTAAAAGCAGCTTTGCAAAACATCCGTAACACTGAATTCGAGACATACATCACCAACCTATCAAAGGAGGACCATTCCATTTGGAAAGCGACCAAGAAGTTCAAGAGGCCCATTACCCACATTCCCCCTATAAGGAAAGAAGATGATAGTTGGGCGATAACTGACAAGGAGAAAGCCAATATCTTCGCAAAACATCTTGCCGAAGTTTTCAGCACACCAACACCACAAGGAAATAATAACAATGATGCTATGATAACACGCTACCTCGTTAGTCCATGCCCAATGGCTCTACCAATCAATCCCTACTCCCCATCAGAAGTTAAACAGGAGATCACAAAATGTAGTAATTACAAGGCACCCGGATTTGACCTGATCACCGGCCGAATACTCAAAGAGTTGCCTAGGAAAGCTCTCGTTTGCCCAAATCATTCTAATTCCCAAACCAGGCAAACCGCCAAATAGTGTTACATCTTATCGGCCTATAAGCCTTCTACCAATCATGTCTAAAATATTTGAGAGACTGTTGCTAAAACGACTTAACAAAGACGTTAACCTGGACGAAATAATACCCTCACATCAGTTTGGCTTCACTCCACCACTCAACAAAGCCATAGAATCGTTAACACCATTCTCATAAGTCTAGAAGAAAAGAAACTCTGTACAGCTGCCTTCCTGGATATACAACAGGCGTTCGATCGGGTTTGGCATGACGGTATCCTATACAAAATCAAGCGCAATCTTCCAACCCCTTATTACATTTTACTTAAATCCTACCTAAACGATCGATACTTCCAAACTAAATGTAACCTCGAGACTTCCTCATACCATCCAATTCAATCAGGTGTACCCCAAGGAAGTGTTATGGGACCCCTTCTCTATCTCATCTTTACGGCCGACATCCCCATCACAAATAACACTACCATCGCCACATTTGCTGACGACACAGCAATAGTCGCTGTAGATAAAGACCCACAAATTGCTACCGAAAAGTTACAAACTCACCTTAACCAGCTTCAAGACTGGCTTCACACCTGGCGAGTGCAAGTCAATCAAGCCAAATCAGCCCAAATCACCTTTACATATAAACAAACGGACTGCCCACCAGTATCAATTAACAATACGCAATTGCCAGTTACAAACCAAGTAAAATACCTAGGATTGACAATGGATAGAAGACTAACCTGGAAGCAACACATAACAGCAAAAAAAACTCAAGATCAACCTAAAACTGAAGCAAATGCATTGGCTCTTTGGACGCAAATCGAAACTTGCAACAGAAAACAAATTATTATTATATAAATCTATATTAAAACCGATCTGGACGTTTGGATTCCAGCTGTGGGGATGCGCGAAGCCCTCAAATACAAAAATACTGCAAAGAGTCCAATCGAAAGTCCTAAGGATGATATTCGACGCCCCATGGTATGTCAGCAACAAAACTTTGCACGATGACTCAGGCATTCCATTAGTACAGGAAGAAATTGGCAGACTTACCACCAACTACTTAGGCCGAATTGCAGGACACCCAAATGAACAAGTCAGCCAGCTGAGAGATCCACTCGAAATCAGAAGACGACTAAAACGAAGATGGCCAACTGACCTTAACTAAATAGCAAATTATAATAATTTGTGTTATTACTCACTGGAGTGCTGTCGCTGGACAGCTTCTCCTATCAATGTTTAGCACTCAGCCCATTTACTTATAGCTCCTTGGCGCAGCTTGTAAATTTGCACTACATATAATTAAAAAAAATATATCTTTTATAATTACGGAGATATTTGACTGTACAGAAAATAGCGATTTTCAGTTTTTTTTAATAATTGCTAAACTGTTGAGAATTTTAAAATTGTCTCAGCGGAATCTCAATCAGCACTCAAAACTGCACAACACCAGCAAGGGGTGGCATTGAAAAGTTTTCCTGAAGACGGCATATATACTCTCGCGACGGCCTTTGCAGTATATGTGTTGCTTAATTGTTAAATATAATGACCTGGTGGATGCATATGTATTTGCTACCTATAAGGTGGTGTATATGAGCTGTGTACTGTAGTAGTTGTTGTATAAAACTGTAGAAAATGTTTTTGCTTTTGATAATGTAGTACTTTTAATAATTATAAATATTGTGTTAGTCTGCCTGGGAGCTCGTCAAGGTGCCTGCTGGTTGTGTATCCGCTCAGAGTTCCGTTTTAAGCTACTTTATGCTTGGCGGGTCGGTGGTCCAACGTGGTTATTCGACCTGACCTAGTTGACCGAGTGTGGTAGCCAGTACTGCCTTGTACTTTACGGAGTGGCCTGAGAAAACCTGTCTCTCACTCTTTTCCTTGTGATGCACGTACGACGACTGCAGAGGTCGTTTGATGATCACAATGACATGAAGGAACCCATTGCCCTATGGTAATATTTGGTTGCCCGGTACCCGTTACAGGTTAGGTACATCAGACAACATATACTAAAGACGGCTCTGGCAAGGTCATCCCACCCCCAAACGAAAACTACTAGAAACAGTTTTCTCGCGGTGTCAAAGGTGATCTACTAGATACTACGTGGGACTGTACGAGGGTAGGCACCCGACCTCCTGTAAGTGGAAATGTAGAAACTGCAAAGCTACTGTAGTAATGTATTGTTGTTGTGTGTTCCATGCTTTGATGGTGTGTGCTGAAATGAGGCTTGACCGTTTGTGCGCTTACTTTATGAGCGCACCGCCTACATGTCTGAAGCTCGCGAGCTTACGAAAATGTAGCCTTGATGGATATACATATCCTCGGGGGAGCCTGTCACCCCTAGAGGGCGCGGCGCCAGGTGGCGGATCGGGGAATGCCCTCCAGATATGGACGGCAGAAGAGAAATAAAATACCTCCCGCAGACCAACAGGCATGACAGAAGGCAGCAGTAACTATCATTACTGGGATAAGGAGGAGTAGAAGGACTTCAGCTCGACTTAATACCAGAATATCACAAGCAAGGACCAGATGGGATTCCGATGGTTATGATACTGCGATGAGGAAGGCAACGGGAAACTACCTCATTACAATTCCCTAGTATAATTAGTATGATTAAAAGCAAGAAGGAACTGACCCTCAGTCCCCAGTAGATCTTAGATGATCACAGGGTGCGAAGAATCCCCGGGTCAACTTTAAGAATAGGTACATGGAATGTAAGGAGCTTCTTTATATTAGGGAAAATCAAGAATGTCGCTACAGAAATACAAAGACTACAACTAAATACTCTGGGAACTAGCGATCTAAGATGGCCTGGAGTAGGTCAAAACTACATGGATGATGGAATCATATACCACTTGGCCAGTATCAATAGTCCACACAAATACGGAGTTGCCATCATAGTAGATAAAAATATACATAAATCGGTCTTGTCCTCTATTCAGACAGGTTGATGACGACCCAGATACACCGGCACACAAGAAACATCAATATCATACAGGTGTATGTACCAACGGCTGACAAACCTGACGATGAAATACAAGAATTCTTTCAACAAGTAGCTACACTATTCAAGGCCACAAGAACCATGATGTAATGATCATTGTGAGCGATTTTAACGCGAAGGTTGGAGAAGATGCTACAGAAAATATGGTCTAGGAGAACGAAACGAGAGAGGTGACAGACTAAATGAGTTTTGCCAAGAAGAAAATTTAATAATATCAAACACATACTATAAACTACCAAAACTCAGATTATATACACGGACATCCCCACTAAGCAATGATGACATGATAGTAAGGAATCAAATCTATCTTTATAGAAATAGTACATATTATATCAGTGAAAACCTATCCAGGTGCCGACATGAAGTCGGCTCACAACCCTTTAATAGCAAGAGTAAACATTACGCTCAAGAAAATGAAAATACAGGTAAACAATAAGAAAACTACCAACCGAGAAACTAAAAAATGAAGAAATTAAAGAACCAGTTAAACAGTTTATACATATGGAAATAGACGAAATTAATATACAACCAATAACAAAACTAGACGTAGAACAGAAATGGAAGAATATCAAAGAAGTATTGATAAAGGGAAGTAAAGACAAATTAGTGCCAGACAAAATTCAGGCAAAACAAAGACGGATGACAAATGAAATGCTGTTTCTCATGGAAGAACGACGGAAACACAAAGCAAAAAAAAACAAGTACAAAGAATTACGAAAGATAATTAAGAAGAAAATTCCAGAAGCAAAGGAACAGTGGATATTAGTGAAATATAGATACATAGAATAACTTCAAATTAAATACGACCTTCGTAATCTACATAAAGAAAGATCTCACAGGAAATTTTTAAAAACCGCAACCTGCTCTTATTAGAGACAACAAAGGGAAAATTATTACAGAACAGCAACAAAAACTTAAAAGATGGAAAAAATACATAGAAGAACTATTCCATGACAACCGTAGTAATAGCAATAACAATCATCATCACCATCTTTGGCGCTACAGCCCTTGGTGAGCCATGGCCTCTTCTAGGAGGGTTATCCAAGCGTCTCTATCCTGCGCTTTAGCTCTCCAGTTTCTGACGCCGATATTACGTACGTTCCATGTAAAGATTCCTAAATCTTTTTCCTAATTTCGCGCTTTGTGACGTCTTAGTTTAGACCATCCGGATTTTCCTCCTTTATTTTCCATAACAATTATACCAATAGTACGTTTTTGTAGGTATAGTGTTGTTAGCCTCAAGCCCAACACCCTTTTCGGAGGACCATCCCAGCTCTCGTTTAATCCTGACCCTACTTGCCACCTGGGTTGGATATCAGATCTGCAGTAGGATTGCTCGGGTTGACAGCATTCACCACGTGAAGGTGAGAGTCGGAATTGGGTGGGAGAGGCTAAGTGGTACTAGCATGTTACGGCATCATATATTATGTTTCACTACGCTTCACCACAAGAAAAATGAACTGGAACAAAACTACTGGCATGTTAATAAACAAATAAATAAAAGTGCAATAAATGATAAAAAGGAACAGCAAGAAGAATTACTAACAGAAGCAGAGATAGCAGCAAGGAAATATGACATGAAGGCCCTATATAACATAACAAGAAAAATGGCAAAAACGAGAACGATTGCATCAAGCAACATCAAAAATAAATTACCAACAATATCAATACAATGAGCGAGGGTACAGTAAGAGAAGAACTTAACCTAAACACTTAACACTTTTACATTATTGGATAGAAACATATACAGGGTCGCTAAAATGCATGGAAACGGTCAAATGTCTTGGAAACGGTTTATCGGAATTCTTTAAGATTTGGCACAAGACTATAAGCAGTTAAGTTCTACTATCTGTAATTTTTACAACTTTATATTATCATTTGCTTTTGAGATCCAAGGTTAACTTAATTTTTTTGGGTAGCACTAGGAGTCAATTTCACCATTTTTGAAACCACCATTTTTTTCCGAATTCAGTAATGTAGTACATGCGTATTTTATCTTTTAAATAAACTTCAAAAAAAGTAATACACTCAACAAAAACAAGTCTTAGTTACCTTTGATAATGTTGTCAGTAGGCTGTCATTATTAGCTCTTTGTAGTCTCTGTGTAATAATTATTGTTTGAAATGATCCATTTAAGTGAAAACGAGAAGATCCAAATTTTAATGATGACTGGATATGGTGACAGGAAAAGAAGCTGCGCTGAAGTAGTAGCTCTTTTCAATGGAATTCATCCTGAGCGAGGGCCGATCTCCAAATCAACGGTTTCAAAGACATTGCAGAGGTTTAATGAAACTGGGGATGTTAATAATCGGCCAAAATCTAGACGGTTAAACAATGTTACAAATGACGACAACTCTTTGAATGTTATGTTAGACGTTATAGAAAATCTAAAAACGCCTGTACAACAGTTGGCATTGAACCATAATATGAGTAGAGGATCAATTCAAAAAATATTGAAACGGGAAAAGTACCATCCCTACAAAATTCACTTGCTGCAAGAATTGAGCGAAGATGATTTTGACCGCAGGATTGAATTTTGTGAAATAATGATGCACAGGATAACACAGGACGGCAACTTCATTAACAACGTGCTGTTTTCTGATGAATCTACTTTTTGTTTAACTGGGCATGTTAACCGTCATAACTGTAGATTTTGGTCAGACAGTAATCCGCATTGGATGGAGGAGGTTCATACCCAGCGCCCACAAAAAATTAATGTTTGATGTGGCATTATTGGTCGGAATGTTGTAGGTCCCCTTTTCCTTAATAGCAATTTAACTTCTGAGCGATATCTGCAACTTTTGCAACAACAAGTTATACCACCCCAGTTTGGACTTCAAGTACGGCAGTATTTAAACGAGACATTTCCTGGTAGATGGATAGGACGTAGACTGTAGAGCAACAATCGAATGGCCAGCCAGATCACTAGATTTAACTCCGCTCGACTTTTTTTGTGGGGTCATGTCAAAAATCGGGTTTATGTTAACAGACCAATGCATTTGCAAGACTAAAAAAAAACGAATAAGGAACGAAATTGCCAGTATTTCACCAAATACATTGATTGATTCGTTGCAAAACTTCGTTCAACGTATTCATTATTGCCAAGAAGTGAACGGAGAGCACTTTGAACACCTGTTGTAATTTTGTTCCGTTTTATCTAAAATTGTAAGTTTGTTTTACTGTATTTTCAAAAACCCAGATTTAATTTTTTTGTTAAAGTATGCAACGTTTTTTTTGAGGTTTATTTAAAAGACAAAATACGCATGTACTGCATTACTGAATTCAGAAAAAAATGGTGGTTTCAAAAATGGTGAAATTGACCCCTAGTGCTACCCAAAAAAAATTAAGTTAGCCTTGGATCTCAAAAACAAATGATAATATAAAGTTGTAAAAATTACAGATAGTAGAACTTAACTGCTTATAGTCTTATGCCAAATCTTAAAGAATTCCGATAAACCATTTCCAAGATATTTGACCGTTTCCATACATTTTAGCAACCCTGTATAACGCCGTATAAAGGGATTGCTTGCTTGCTTGCTTTGAAAGAGCGAGATCTAGCACGCGGTTTTCCAAGCATCTCTATGCACTTAGGCCACATTTGGCCCATTGTACACCCTAACTAAGAATTTTGCCTATCTGGAGTAATTCCAACTCCAGTAGTGATTTTTAATGTGTCACACATCGCAGTGGCACGGGACCTACGTCTTTACTTCTTATCCGACAGAAGGCGCATTTTCAGATTTTTCCCCGCTAGAAAAATCTCGTTGACCTCGCCAGGTTCGATCCCGCGTCCCTCGGATCTAAAGGCAAACGCGCTAACCACTAGACCACCGAGGCCGGCGTATAAAGGGATGATCGTCACTTTAGTTTTAATTAACTTTATATTGCATATAGTGTGGAACAGCCAAATGGAATAAATTCAGTATCTCAATTATTGTGCATATTTTTAAAAAACCCCGAGACACGTCAGTTTTAGATTATGAAATGACATCGTGCAACGTAAAAATGTCATCCCTAAATTCAACCCCCTCCGAATGACAGTTGCAACCCCCACATTTTTAAATTGGAAGTAGGGGCTTGTGATACCTCATTTGAAAGGTCTTTTCATTCTCTATTCAAAAATGCTATGGTTATAAAATTTATTGCAAAAATTAACAGAAAAAAAAAGAATTCATCTGATTGACGAAATTCACTACAACATACTAAAAACTTAATAACTAATAGCGTTTCGTTCTTGATAATAAGAAGGCAAGCAAAAACAATTTCGGTGTCCTTTTCGACAGTATCACCTAAAAAGAAGACGTAAAAACTTGTCAACATTCTTCATAGTTGGCAGTGTT
Organism: Limonius californicus; assembly: GCA_014611495.1. Taxonomy (NCBI): domain Eukaryota; kingdom Metazoa; phylum Arthropoda; class Insecta; order Coleoptera; family Elateridae; genus Limonius; species Limonius californicus. The sequence goes on along the minus strand of JABXWE010006005.1, from coordinate 32,946 downwards.
AGTTTTGTTGAAAACACCGTAGCAACTTGGTGTATGGTTGTCATCACATGACAGTAGTTGTCTGTGTTGTGCGTGTTGTTTGAATTTTGCTAACTGCAATTCAAAAACATGGTTTATTTAACAGAAATGCATAAAGTAACAATTCTACAGATAGTTGGTTACGGAGATAGAACACGATCACAGGTCGAAGTTGCTCGCCTATTTCATGATACATTTCCCGATTTGCCGCCTATATCCCAAGGGACAATTAGTAAAATTGAAAAGCAGTTTTGAGAACTTGGACATGTACGGCAGGTAAAAAACGAACCTTTCAATGCACTGAGTAATGATACCAAATTAGATGTAACGCTTGAGTTTGAGGAAAACCCACATACTTCGAGTCGACAAGCAGCTGCCGCATTGGATGTTATTTATTCCTCGATTCTTCGCGTATTAAAAGATAATAAAATGCATCCCTATAAACTGATACCAACTCAGGAGCTCATGGAAGACGATGCTGATAGAAGAACGTATTTTTGTGAACAAATGATGGAAAGGTTAGATAACAATGTTATCCAACTAGAAAATGTTTTGTTTTCTGATGAGTGCAGTTTTACACTTCACGGCTATGTTAATCGCCAAAACTGTCGCTACTGGTCTAAAGAAAATCCTCACTGGATGAGAGAGTTACATACGCAAAAACCGGAAGAGGTTAATGTTTGGGGAGGGATAATTGGAAACCATGTCATTGGTCCCTTTTTCATTGACAGAAATTTGAATGGAGGTAATTATTTAGCACTGCTCCAAAATAATGTCGTGCCAACTTTGGCTAACTTATATCCTGCTCAAGCAAACCCACAAGTTCCAGCGAATGTGATATGGTTCCAGCAGAACGGAGCACCACCCCATTACGAACTCAATGTCCGGCAGTACCTCGACTTAATATTTCCAAATCGGTGGAAAGGGAGGCGAGGATCGATAGAATGACCAGCACGATCACCTGATCTAACGCTATTAGACTTCTTCTTATGGGGATATGTGAAAAGTATGGTATACAAAACTAAACCACGCGATCTAGCTAATTTAAGAAGAAGAATAACGCTTGCGATTAGGTCGGTCACGCCTCGGATGTTGATTAACGTTAGAAGACATTTTTATTTCCGATTACGATGCTGCAAAGACGTTCGAGGCATGCATTTTGAACATCTCCTACACTAATAATTGATGTGTTCTTTATTTTAATACATTATCAAGAACGAAACGCTATTAATTATTAGGTTTTTAGTGTGTTGTAGTGAATTTCGTCAATCAGATGAATTCATTTTTTTTACTGTTAATTTTTGCAATAAATTTTATAACCACAGCATTTTGAATAGAGAATGAACAGACCTTTCAAATGAGGTATCACCAGCCCCTACTTCTTATTTAAAAATTTGGGGTTGCAACTGTCACTCGGAGGGGATTGAATTTAGGGATGACATTTTTACGTTGCACGATGTCATTTCATAATCTAAAACTGACGTGTCTCGGGGATTTTTTTTAAATATGCACAATAATTGAGATACTGAATTTATTCCATTTGGCTGTTCCACGCTGTATAAAAAACGAATAAACATCTGCATTATGTTAGTTGTCGTAAAGCAAAAGAAAGCACCAAAAATATTTTACACTTCCAATTTCACCGGAAATGAAGCAAACTTTGTTATAAAAGTGATACATGTTCGTCTAACGTCTTACATATGTTTTCGGCAGTTTTTAAAGGTATTTAATTCAATTAAAAAAGTAGAGTAACATGTTTAAAGAAAGCATTCTTTACTTTTGGCAAGACTCCCTGACAGAGAAAAATTAATGGCATACAGGAAACGTTCGCAAAAACATTGACCTTTGAAGTTGAAGTGGAGGCTGCGAGTTGGACGAACGTTTTCTTTCAAATAGTATATTTTTTAGTAGAATAAATTTTATTGAAATGCAATAGCTTTCCCAAAAATCACCTGGTGTGATGTCACACAGTCGTGGTAAACGCTCAAGGATTTCTAAATGTAACTCATCCTCCCCCGGGGCGCAATTACTTATTATAAAAATAAAAGAGGAACGCGGCGCTTTTATTTTAATCTTAGTAACTAAAACTATTTTTCTGCCTGTAACTTGTTTACAACTTGCGATTGGGTACTTTTTTAATGAAACGGTATTTAAAAGTAGAATCTGACCGTTTCATTAAAGGTTTTTTGGTTATTGTTGGTTTAGTGATGCATCGGATAAAGAGGGGCATATTTTTGGTAGGTATAACACGGCTTGTTATTCCCGTTGAGACCACGTCCAAAGCAAAGGAAAGAATAAGAAATATTTACTTTTTTGGCAGTATAAAAATCTAAGGACAAATAATATTAACTAGCGGTATTTTAATATTACTGCAGTACAAATAAATACCATGTGTTGGGCGAAACGTGAAAAACTAACTATCGAAAAATTTCGGTATGGAATTAATAGTAAACACAGTCATAAATCATAAATTATACTGCTCTTCTATATAAGTCTACTAAAAATAAACGTTTAATTCGAATTTAACTCAATGAACATGCCTTTGAAATTTTTTACTATTTAACGTTTCATGCTACCACCCGATTCATTCTGTTTAACCGGGATTCGTTAGAGATCGAATTACAAACAAAATACAAAAAGCAAAACCTTCGCAAATACACTTCACTTACAAATCAATATTCTTACCACTACGCTACTATGGCAAAATGGAGCTAATGTTGGAAGCGCGTACATCCACATAATGATGTATTATACTAAACAAATAATTCGATTTTATTTATAATAAATATCCAAAACAATAAGTATAGAAGACAAAAAAGTGTCTCTTTAAGATGATTGTGAGTAGCAAAACCTTTTTAGGCACAGCATATACGAATTGTCGTATATATATTAAAAAATGTATTTTATGCCAAGTCCAAGTTCAAATATGATTAATTGAAAATAATAAATTTTAAAATATCTAGAATGCAGACTGACTTTGAGTACTGTCTATTGTTTCTGTTTGAAAATTCAGAGAAATTATTATCGTCACATTTACAAACTAACAAACTAAAATATATAGAATTATGATTCGTATTTTTGTGCCTTTTGCAGTTGGAAATTTGAATGAAAAATATATACAGAGTGCCCATTTTAAAACTCCGAGCCTATATTTTTTTAAATAGACAACACACAATGCAACCTCAGATCACTATGCATTTCTACCATTTTTTTTTAATTGAGATCAGAGTTGTTTTACAGTACATGTAATGATTAAGTACAAATTTAAGGTTACGTTAATAACTCAAATTTAATATTTGACAACAATAACTACAATAATAATTTAATAGGAACATAGTACAAAAACTAACGAAGCAGGTGTTCAAATTGCCTTCCCCCTTCGTTTTCGCAGAGTATAATTCTTCTACGCATCGAACCTCTAACACGAGCTAACATTTCCGGTGTGATAGAGCGACAACATTGAATTATCCTTTCGCGTAGATGTTCTTCATTTCGAATGGGCACTTTATAGACATCATTTTTTACTTTGCCCCACAAAAAGAAGTCTAGCGGAGTCAAATCGGGACTACGGGCAGGCCAAGGATGCAATGCACCTCGTCCAATTACGCGTCCCTCAAAACGTTGGTTAAGATAATTTCTCACATCCCTATGAAAATGCGGAGGTGCACCATCATTTAAAAACCACATGCTATTCTGTACGTTTTGAGGAACTGTTTGGAGGAGAGCCGGTAGTTCATTAATTAAGAAATGTAAATACATTTCACCATCTAAATTTCCATTAAAGAAATGTGGACCTATTACAAAATCGCCAATAATACCGCACCACACGTTAAGAGAAAAAATTCTCTGAAAATGAGTTATCCTGATCCAGCGGGGATTGTCTTGGGCGTAATAGTGGCAGTTATGTCGATTAACCATGCCGTTGTTTGAAAACCTGGCTTCATCACAGAATAATACCATACTTAAAAATTCCGCATTGACGTTTAATTTCCGTCTAAGAAATTGACAATACTGAACACGATGCTCATAATCCCTATCTTCAAGATTATGTATGGTATAAACATGGTAGGGGTGAAATTTGTTCGCCTTAAGAATATTGAAAACAGAACCTTTGCTAATGTTTAAGGCATTTGCAATCGCTCTTTGACTTGTATGGGGATTATTCGTAACCATTTCAATTGCAGCTACTTCGTTATGTTCAACCGTAACTTGCCGTGCCCTTGCTTTTGGTTTTGAAAATTGCCCATACTCTTGTAAATTCAGAAGAAGCATTCTAAATGTTTTGTCTGTTGGAATTCGTCTACCTGGGAAGCGTTGCGCATACAAAGTACTGGCAGCACTCGCATTTTTTCGACATTCACCCAGAATTAGAAGCATGTCCACTTTTTCAGCGTTGGAATACATTTTGCACCAAAGATTAATGTTCGATAATCTTTTTTTTGCACGTTCAAGTAATGTGGCTTAACGAATTTGATTAGTAAACTGTCAAGTTAATGTAAACATGATTGCCCTGATCTTAATTATAGAAATATTTTGTTTTAAAATTATAGTCGGCATTGACATGTATCGTGTGTTGCCTATTTAAAAAAATGTAGGCTCGGAGTTTTAAAATGGGCACTCTGTATTTTATGTAATTTTGACATAATGAAGTTCAATTTCTTAAAAATACAATAAAACTTTATAAAAGAGATTTTTTTTAATCATTTTAAACACAGTGGGTGCTTCGATTTCTAAGTAAATTGGGTTGCATAAAAACATATATGTAGGCTCAATATCTCACATGAATAACTCGGTATTAAATGTAAAGGTTTTTTCCAAAATGTTGAAGAAAGAAGAATTTTAATTAGTGAAAACAAGAGCAATACAGCTGAAAGCGTATTATCGAACAACACAGCAAGAAACAGCAGGTATAAGCAAATATATAACTGAATTAGCTCAAAAGAAAATGGAACAAAATTCACTTGTCTATTCTTAAATAGAGTTTCTTATGCCACCTTCTTGTTATCACGAAAGTTACTACTGTAATGTTATGTCACTATTGTTGGAAGCATTTCCAGGAATTATCCTCTTGAGTACACGAGTCGCGTTTTTTTCTGAGAATTTTTCGCGTTTGGAGCTGCTTAAAACAAAAAATTCGGGTCAAGAAGTTTGAGGTGTGCAGACGTTTTTGATGACTAGTGAAAATATGGATGGGGTTAATAACTGTTCCTGTAATTACACTTCTACCGTTTCCTGTAAATTAAAGTCGACAATAAAGTCGGATTAAATAAATAATTTAGCGGAGAATACCGTGTGGTTTCCCGTTTCGTTATAAACAGCTAAAAATTAACCCAGGTACTGCATTAAGGTTCCCGTAACGATTCGCCATTTTAATAAAAACTCTGTATCTCTATTGATATAGTTTGCTGTTTTCTGGAGACAATTCTAATGATGTAGATTGATGTACTATGGTTCAATTCGATGTAATCTGTCGCAATACAGTTGATTGTTCTCTCTTGTGATACCATTGACGTTATCATTAGCTGCCGCCGCAGTCTATGATTTTCCACTCAGGGACGTTCAAGTAGAAATCAACCTTATTGCGATTTCCTCAAATTTCTCTGGGTGAAAGGGCATGACGGAAACTACGGCATTGAGGAGGCTGATGAGATTGCGAGACTGGCCTCCGAACAACCTATTTGGGGACCAGAACCCATTATCCCTATATCCCTGAGGACATTAAGCTTTATGCTATAGGTACCAAGAAACCCTAAAAAACTTCACACGAAGATGAGTAAACACCGAAAGTTGTCGTCATGCAAGGACTCGTATTAGTGCACCCCGGCCAAAGACAGTCAAATTTTGTGTGCAATTGTCCCGAAAGAACCTATGACTAGTTGTAGGTATCTTATCTGGATACTGCACCGTAAATCAACACATGCACAGGATGGGACTGGCGGACAGCCCAAACCGTCGAGGATGCAACGGGGATAACGAGACGGCAGAGCACGTCCTGTGTTACTGGCCTGCTCTCGCAACAATCAGAGGATCCATGTTGGGAGACTATTGGCCTGTTATGGCCGAAATCAGCAACACCCCAGTTGCGAATGTCCTCAAGTACATCCAAAGGATTGGACGGCTTGGGTGATGCCCAAATTGAGAAGCTGCTGGGGAGGCAACAGAATGGGCCCACCTTTGTGGCCTAAGTGCACTTGAGGTAACTCACCCTCCCAAAATCTACAATGACAATGACATGCTAATTGTTTGGTAATATGACAACAAATAGCACTTGTTTTGCGAACTCAGCTGATATTGACTACGCAGCTATTTTATTATGATGTTACTGTAAAACTCGAGGTTAGTAGAGACGTAAGCAATTCGATTCAGACGTCTCAAAACCTCTTTCTAGACCAACTCTGGTCTTTGTTTGAACATTGTAGAGTGTAACTGTATAAACGTTTATATTTAATATAAACTACTCAAAAGTGAATAGAGATACTATAGTGTAAGACACTTAGAGGCAACAGCAATTGCATTTATAATAAAAAACTACCAAAACAGCAAAATACAACGTCTTTTTAGCAATAAACATGAAAATTACAGCAAAGATACGTTTGAAAAAGAAATTTAACAATATTATAATGAAAATCGTTATTGTCTCCTTTCACTTAACATAAATTTATTAAATTCTAATACCGCGTGGTACCTCCTCTCTGGCAGTAATAACTGCTCTGCACGTTGCTGGCATACTCTCAATGCAATTGTCAATATGTTCTTGTGGAATTTGATGCCACAGGACCGACAATACATCCCTCAGCTGTTGCACAGTAGTAGGCCTTGGGTTATAATGTTCCAGCTGTCTCTGCAAAATGTCCTATGCGTGCTCGATGGGGTTGAGGTCTGGAGATAGCGGAGGAAGAGCAAGATGGTTTATTTCCTCATCTTGAAGCATCTCTAAAACAACCCGAGCACGATGCGGCCTTGCGTTGTTGTAAAGAAAAACAAAATATTCCCGCTCAACAGCTTTGCGACGGTTCAGAACATGGTCCATAATGATCTCTCGGGCATAACGTTGGCTCGGGAGCGTACCAGGAGGTCAGTACGCCGCCCTAAAGAAATTCCAGCCCATACCATAAGACCACCACCACCAAAGGCAACTACTGGTCTCGTATACTGAGGTAGGGTACGATGTCCAGCACTACGATATACTCTTTGACGCCAGCTATCATTGCTGCAATATCTGGACTCATCCGAGAACACTATATCATCTCACGGTGTCGCTTCTTGAAGCCTACGTCTTGACCAGTCCACCTGGTGTCTTCGTTGAGCCACAGTTCTTGCAGGACATCTCAGGGAAGGTATGAGGTAACTCCCACCTCAAACAATCGATTTCTCACAGTTTGGTCGGAGACTCGATTTCCTGTGGCATTCTGGAGCACATGCTGTAGAGTAATTGAAAAGGGGTGTATCCTTGCATTAATTACCAGAAGTCAATCCTCACGTAGTGTTGTGATGCGAATAGATCAATTGCCAGGCCTTCTTGCAGTCGTACCTGTTTCTTTAAAGCGCGAAAGGGCACATGAAATTACGCTCTGCGTGGTTCCTAACATTTCGACAATGTCGATCTGACGATCTGCTCTTTGGTGCATAGCAACGGCTAAATTTCGTTGTTCTATTGTTAAACGGTTTCTCTGCATGGTTGTTTATTATTAAAAACACAAATGTTACAAACGAATAAATAACAATGAACAAAAAAGATCTTAAGAAGACAAAAAAGATTATTCAATCAAACACACAAACTCGACTTGACACTAATACGGTTAAACAATTGCAACTGGATTCGATTATTTTTTGTTTCTTAACATCAAACATTGCCGCTTGCTCTCACTATTAATAATAGACGACCATTAGCCGCCAAATACAACAAACATATATGCTTTATATTACAATATCTCTATTCATTTTTGAGTAGTTTAGTACTTCGACGCGTTCACGAGAATATTCTTTTAGTTGTTACTTGACTTGTGGCGCTCACTAATTTTGAATTTACCTATAGATTGTAGCAATCGAAACTATGTTTCTGTATGCTTTTTTCGCGAGCCCTCCTTTCTTCCAGTGCTAGCCGAAGATCCTTCTCCATCGGTTTCTAGATCTAGATCTAGAGTTTTTATAAATAATATGAAAGAATTGAGAGATAAAACTGTTGGTACAATAAGAAGAATTCCGATATATAGTGTAAATCATCTTGTAAAAGTAACTGAAGGACTTACATAGACTTCGTTATTGTCAAGAAGTAAATGATGGTCATTATGAGTACCTCCTCGATTAATATATTTATGGTTTCTATCAAGGGTATATCCAGCTGAAAACGGAAGGAGGGGCAGCTTTCTGAATCCAACTTCTTTAATGAGGGAAGGGGGTCCATGGGAGGGTGGCATGCAATAATACACAATTACAAAACAAAAACACTATTTCTTAATAAAATTAATGTTTGAACAGTAATTTGCGAGGATTAGTTGCAAATTTTCTAACTACAGCTTCCACTAATTGTTCCTTGTTTGGGAAAACCCATTGACGATGAATGTTTAGCATGGCTAACCCATTTAACCTATTTTCACAATAGTTCTTCTAAGCCATGTTTTAATTCGGCGAAGGGAGCTGAATGAACGCTCTATAATGCTTTTTGTGCAGGGCTATGAAAGCAAAATCAGTAACGCTTTTCTAATGGTTGGAAAAAACAATTCGATCTTTTTTAAAACCTCGGTAATATCTGGCGCTTCTTTAACCTCATTCGACATTTTGAACCATTATTATCTTTCTCCTTTGATGACTTCCAAATTGTAAAAAGTTGCACAAGATAAAGTACTTTCATTCCATTCCTCAATGAAACATCTCTCATGTTACTCGGATCGAAATGTGTCAATGAAAATGCAGGCGACTTGTCTGCAGAAAATCTGACTTCTAAAGATGATATGATGAAAGCCAAATTAGAGACCTTCTCCAAAATTCGAAAGGAATTCCGGCTGGACGGTTGCTTCTATGCATTTGTCGGCCTGCAACACGAATGGCAATATATCAACATTCAAATGCTTTGAAATGTCGCCTGCTTCTTTCAAAACGTCAGTTGTGACGTTCTCCGCATCTTCCCGATGCTCTCTTAGCATGACGAGAATAGTTTAAATGTGCCATTGAACGATTTTACAGATTCCATTGCAGCTTTATACTCCTGGGTCTGTACATGTGCTCTGCAATAATCGTGCACGCCACTACACTTAGTGAAAGGTCTGATGATGAAAGAATATAACTTATCCTAAACGTTGGTGTGGACGCGGCATGCAAACGTAGATACCCAAAGAAACGTCAATACTTACCATTCTTACCAAAAATCTTTCTAATATCCATTTTTGTATAATTTGTAATTGTATAAAATTGTAATTTGCACGAAACAACAAACTTTACTGTGGTAAAAATTCCACACACTGTGACTTTTGTGTGAATGTAAGTTAACTGCACTGACTCTAACCGAAATGCGCGCGCTCTTATATGTACAGGGAATTTTTCCTTTTAGTATACCTACATTGCCTATGTATACTTTTAAAAGAAACGCGTCAATTTCGCCTATTGTGTATGCAACCAACTATACTGACAACTAAAAATCAGAAACAAACGTCACTATAGTTGTGAATTATTTGAGTATGAAGGTTATGTTGATGCAGTGTTTATATTAAATAAGTATTTCATCCTGTATATAGGACACAGATGATGACTTTTTTGTTAAATGCAAAAATTAACAGGGTGATGTTTCCGTAAGGTCCGTGCACATTATATTTCTTTTGTACAAAACACATACATCAGCGGCAAAGTGGTGTAATGGTCAGCATAGCTGCCTTCCAAGCAGTTGATCCGAGTTCAATTCCCGGCGATCGCAAACTTTTTTTAATTATTATTATTCAACGTAGCATAAAATATTTCATTTCATTTCTTCGGTTAAAACCTGATTTCTTTCAGTTTTTATTTTATGGGAATTTATTACGCATCCCTCTGATTTAAATTTTCTCACAATTGTTTGACACTAAATAAAGATTAATTTTATTTTTTAGCATTGAATTAGTTTGATTGCTGTGGTCACAGCATGCTTGAGTTGTCTGTATAGTTGGTTGCCTACACAATAGGCGAAATTGACGCGTTTCTTTTAAAAGTATACATAGGCTATGTATAATAAAAGAAAATTTCCCTGTATATGTACGAGGTAAATAGCTGATGGAATATTCTCGTTGCTGATGCGTCGTGAAATGAGACGAGATTATTCTAGAAAGCTCCTTGTTGCCACGAACTGATTATACATCCATCTGCGAGAAGTCATAAGAACTACAACCTGTACGTGTATAATACACGTACAGGTTGTAGTTCTTATGACTTTCAACAGACGGCGCGAGGGTCTCTATTTCGTAATTAGTTTCTTTCAAAATGTTGATATACCAACAAGCAACCTATTAATCAATTATTCAGAAAATGCTCTTGATTTCTATTTGTTTGTTGTTCATTGTTTGTTTTGGTATTGTTTTGTTGCTATGTGTTATTAGATAATAAAACAAATTACGAAATTGTTAGTGTTTTGTCCAATATCTCAAGAAAAAATAATAAAGGCACCAAACCTTATACCACGGAACTCAAAAAAAAGTTCTATGCATATACCAAAAAATACACCGGGTATTCCATTTAAAATGAAAAAGTTGATATCAATTCTGGCTAAACCGGAAGTCTTTTTAAACTACCAATACTTTCTGAAACGCCCTGGTAATTGACTTAGTGTCATCAAGGATTTGTCTGATGTATTGACTGCACCTTATCCATAAGATTTATAACTTACGCTTATTTAAGTTAAATTGAACCAAGTTTATATTACAATTTATACCATCTTGGGTTTATTTTTATTCAAGATATGTATGATGCATCGAAACCTTCATGAACAAAATGTTGTCGAAATCGCGTTTGCCATACTATAGATATTTGCACTGTTCCGTACTTTTGCCAAACCCTGTGTAGACGAATTTCTTACAGTTATTTAATACAAAATAGATATCTAACGTTAATCCTCCCACACACAAAATTATTAAATATTTGAGTTTGATTATCACCCATTCATATTACATACAACTCTTCAAGAGCTGAGCAAACATAATTAGGTGCTAATGCACTCAAAAATGCTTTCAAGATACCAAAATATGCATTTATATTTAGTACGTGTTTGAAATTAATACCTACATAAGCGCCGCAAAATTTAAAACAACCATTGAAACGCATGTGCAGATTTGTTAATGTGTAATTTAATATTGTGGGCGTACAATGTATGGTGGACAAACTTTAAATTCAAATTTAAAATAGTTAAATATAACACGCTTGACTTGTAAATCTAAATACTACCACCACCATGTGTGCGTGTACCACGTGCTGAAACGAAAGTATTTCAGTAGATGTTAGTTTCAGTGGCTTCTTTGCTAAAAAACCAAGTGTTTTAAAACCGAGACGTTATACTTCGATTAAAATCAGAACGATGCTTAAATCAAGCCCGGCTATAAAATTAATCATATTAAATACCTTTAAGGAACACTTAAACAACACGGAGCTGTTTTTATTATTCATGTTACTATAACAATAAACTTATTAATTAAGAAAATTAAATACCCGTTTTCGTGCTTTATAACAAGCAGAAATATCATAAACCAAACATACAAAAAGAAAATAATTTTCGTTGATTATAACTGTTGATTTTTAAGGTCTAGGTCATAATTACAACAATAAATAAAGGAGTTATCGAGCCTAATATCAGTTGAACTTTATGTTCAGTTCGTGCACATTGTTCAATCAGTGTTGCTTGAAAATTTCCACGTTACAAGTAATTTTAGTGATAATTAAACAGTGCAAAGTAAAACAAAAAAACTATAAAATAATTATAACTGTTTTAAAAGCATTTTACATATAAATTAAATTTTTCTGAAATTATTCAATTTCCTGAAAGGGCAATTTGACTAAGGAAAAACTTCTACAATTGAAGAATTTACCTATTTCCAAGGCTTTTCTCCAGTTCCACTTAACATTAATTAAAATTCGCATGATTGGAGCGTCTTCGCGCTTGATATCCAAATCAAATAACTTTATCTAATAGATTGTAGTGAAGTAAGTCTTTAGAGACGTCTTATCATTTTTCCTGTGCTAACCACAGCAGTTTCAAAAGTGCGCGTGCTGCTTAAGGTTGATAACTTACAAGTGCAGGAATAGTCGGCCGCGTTCTGAAAATACTAAACCTCATTCAATAAAAAATACAATTAGAAATATTTGTGATTGATATTTAGAAATCTTGAAGACTCTGTTTCTTGTGTATAAAATGTAAACACTTAAAATATGTGGTTGAGTTGGAGAAGGACGTGAAGTGAAGTGAATTAATTTTTTTTAATAAAGTTACGCACAATTTTTATTAATTATGGCAGGAGGTGAGTGATTTTTTTATATTAGGTTTTTACTATAAGTTTATTATTCATCTTACATAATCGAAATTATAAAAAAATGTGATAAGAAATTCGGGTTGCAACGAGATTATAATCATACGAACGAAAGTACTTCAGATTGATTGATTTATCACGTGAAGACTGTCTATGTTTATACAATGTACTATACTTTTATCTAAAATCGATAAATTACCAAAAAATTTACGTACTAGAACTTAAAAACACAATTTAATCCTATGAACTCTAACATAAAATTGAAATTAATTAAAAATTTCACTATTTTAAAATACCACTACAAAATACTCTTTAGTTCTTGTCAGAACTTCAAATACCCAAATGGCGTTCGTGGACTTTCACAAAATAACGATTTACTAAATAATTTAATGTTTATGACAATACAAACACTTTATAAATTACTACAAAAATGGCAGCTTTTGGGGCCATTCAATATTTTAATTTCTTTAATTTTATGGTGGGATTATTAAAAATAAAACTGTAGTGTTAAGTCTGAAGCAGCTTATAGTGTTCGTGCTCCCCCCCAAAACCCAAAATGTTTAAACAGATATAAGGGAGGCTGAAAATAATGCACACCGTGTATTTATAACAAGCATTGATGTTTTCTACTACATAAATACGAGGTGTATTCAATTGAAACCCATCTTTGCTCTATAAAAAATTTATTCAACAATTTCATTACAAGTAATTACCGTCACAGCTATGGCATCTATCCCTTTATTTTACTAACAGATGTACCTATACCCTGCTCATAGAATTCTTGTGGCTGCTGATTGAAGAAGTCTTCCAGAGCTATTTGTACTTCTGCGCCAGACTCAAAATGTCGACCTTTTAACGCCTTTTTCAGCGGTCCAAAAATATGGAAATTGTAAGGCGATAAACCCGGTGGATGCTCTAAAACCCTCCATTTCTTTCGTTGAAGATTTTCTTTTACCACATTAGCAACATGAGGCCTAGCATTGTCGTGCAGCAAAATGACCCCACGCGTAAGTTTTCCTGGACGTTTCCGTCTTATTGCTTGATGAAGCTTGTTCAAAGTTTCATTGTACAGATTTGCATTGACATTTACTCCAGGTTCCTTAAACTCTATAAACAAGGGTCCTGCATGGCCGAAAAAAATATTTACATCGCCTTGCCTCTAGAAGGTTGTGCTTTAAAATGCTTCGGTGGTGGTGAACTTGAATGTTTCCACTGCATCGACCATAACTTACTAGATGGCTCGTAGTAATGGCACCAAGTTTCGTCACCAGCAACTATTGACATAAGACAGTCATCACCATTTTGCCTATAGTATCTGAGGTGTTGCAGAGATAAGCCCATTCGCAAGCATTTTTGTTCATTAGACAAGAGACGAGGAATGCATTGCGAACAAACTTTGTTGTAACCCAGATTACGAACAATACCATGGACAGATCCTACACTCATACCAAGAATTTCTGAAATTTCTCTAATTGAAATTCGACGATTTTCTCTAATAAGGCCTTCCACACATGCCATATTGTTTTCTGTTAATGCAGTACATAGTGCACCTGGTCGCGGCTTGCCCATAGTTCCTTCTTTTCCATATTTAAATTTTCGGCACCATTCTTCCACAGCTGGGTAGCAACACGTACATTTCTATACACTGCTTGCATTTGCTTATGAATCTGCAGTGGCTACACACCCTCAGCGCAAAAAAATTGTAGGGCCGCACGCTGATCAAACTTGGGCGAATTTTCGACAACAAACGCCATTTCTAAATCGAAGTTTTAAAAGTCAGAATCAAGTTCAAACGCCAGAAATGTATTAATGTGTTGCTTACAAACACTACTAAAATTAAGAAACGTCATTTAAACTATTGCGTTTGTTTTCAAGGCTAAGTTGATCAAATATGGGTTTCAGTTGAACAAACCTCGTATTTTTATCTTAAAAGCAGAGGACTGTACAGTTAAATGCAAAAAAATTGGGACAGTATAATTTTGTTTTGTAAACATGGCTTTGTAAGTGGCTTAACAGTTATTGTTTACTGTCACCTATTGCCAGTTAAATCAGAACAAACAGGCACGCCATTGAATATGCGTTTGACAAACATTTGACAATATAAAAAAAAACGCTTACAATGCTACATTTTCGTCAAATATAAGTCTACTTTTAAAAAATGTCCAAAATTTTTTGCCTCATTGTTTTAATACATATTACGTACATTTTTGAAACTCTGAAACCAGAAGTAGCTCGTTGCAGCAGCCAGCTACAAAAAACAGTAGCTGTAGGAGAAAATCAGGTGGTACTTTTTTTGTATACATTTTAATAGGTAATATATACGTATTTCATAGACAATTCTGTATAATTTCAATTAAATCTATTCAAATGCATCTAATTTACTAAAGATACAAAGTATTACATGTACATACCATAATAATGTCAAGCGAAAGCCAGAGGATCAGTAATAAAATTTAATCTTGCACATCCTGTAGTGATATGTTCAAATTTTAAATTTAGCCACTGTGTTTAGTATGGCACAAATATGGACGGGTACAAAGCAGAAAGTAGCGTACAGCTATCTACTTTTCAATTGCTCGAATTTATGTACATATAACATTCCACGGGAAATTCAAATTTCAATAGTAATACCTTTTAAGTTTTAAGTGTAATTCAAACAAATAGTGTGGTCTTGTAAGTAGAAATATATGAGTTAAGCTATCTTGTTAATAGAGGCTAGATGTCAACGCATTACACTTCTACCCTGAAGGCCCTGGGTTCAATTTCCAGTACCGGAACATCGGATTTTTAACGGCCGTTCTCCCTCGCAAGGCATGGCAAACTGTATTCGATCTAGTAAATCTTTTCTGGCGTAGAAGTGTTTACACTAAACACGTTAAACTGTAGGTCTTCTATGTCTGTGGTACATTAGCAAGAATGTTATAGAGAGTGGATGCGGTATTGCACACTCCGGTTGTACAACTTCGCGACGCCAAGCCACAATACAGCTAGTGTCCCATGTCACCAACCGGGTTTACAAATACTTTTGCTCGTAATAAGTTAAAATTTATAATTTTGTGGCAAAACTTTGTGTCATTAAAATGGGACATTATGTGTAAATGGATGCTACACTTCTGCGAAGAAGATGGTAGCCAATTTGCATCATTTTCGGTATATTTGATGTCCCTGAGTAGCTTCATAACAGCGTGCGCATGCCGCATTCACTGTCTTTACATCGTTGGGCCTAAGATAGAAGATCGTTAGGTCTCGTAAGAGACAAAGCACTCAAAAGATGTTGTTAATAACGTATTAGTACACGAAAATGGATTTTTTTTTCCTATGGGACATATGAAAAATACTGCCTACCAGACCCCATCTACTATTACTGAGGCTATGAGGCAACGCATAGTAGATGCTTTCGGTACAATTTCTGTTCAGTCGTAAGAGCAGTAAACCACGTCGTTTAAAAAATCCATTTTGTCAAGTCTGGCGATCTAGGGTGCCAATTGATGGGACCACCGTAACTTATACACCTGTTCTCAAATTTTTGATTCAGAAGCTGTCGTACTGTGCTGGAGTACCGTCGTGCTGGAACCACAAAGTTTCCATTAAATTGGAAGGACATTTTGCAGGAGTTGAGGCTTATTATTTTGCAAGAAATACTAATATTGTGCACCATCACGATGTGAATTAAAAACATGAGGCCCAGTCACAAAATCGCCCGCAATAGCTCCCTAAACATTTACAGTCCATTATCGTTATCCATCAACACCATATCACAACAGTATGCAAGGGCAGCCTTTTACGTTTTTACAAACGATCACTAAGTGGCGCTATTGAGATTTGTCATTACTATTTTCATAAAATTTGACATTTGTTATTGGTAAAACAGTGGCAACTTCGAAATTGACCGAATAGTTTGATTACAGTGAGCGTTTAAAAAAGTCGATTTTGTGAAAAATTGGAAATTTCACGTAAAGGTTTTCGTTGTATGATTTTTTACGGTTTTAGTAAAGGCCTAACTCAACAACAATTCATGGAATCGCTTCGTTCAACTTTTGGTAATGAAGCACCATCAGAAAATACTATTTACAATTGGTTTGCAGAATTTCGTCGTGATAGAGCATCCGTCAGTGATGAATTTCGTGAAGGTCGACCAAAATCGGTTGTTATTCCAAAAACCATCGATGCTGTGCGCAACATGATTGAAGAAGATCGGCATGTGACTTACAGTGAGATAGAGGCATCCTTAGGCATATCGAAGACTGCAGTACATTCGACTTTGCATTAACATTTAGCTGTGAAAAAAAATCTGTCCCCTATTGATTCCGCATAATTTGACCGAAGCTCAAAAAATGGTTCGTGTTAATTGGTGTAAGGAAGAGCTCAAAAAATTCGACCGAGGAACAGTAAAATCCGTATAGAACATCGTAGCAGGTGACGAAACTGGGATCTATTCGTATGAATCGGAAACTAAGCAACAATCCACTGATGAACCGAATCCAACAAAAGTTGTTCGTTCACGAAGCACATCCAAGAAAATGATCGCTTGTTTCTTCGGTTGTACTCGACATGTCGCAACCATTCCTTTAGAGGATCGAAGAAGAGTTAACGCTGAATAGTATACAACCATTTTTTTGTCCGAAGTCATCGACGAAATCAGAAAAAAACAACGGAAAACGTTGCATCATTCTTTATCATGACAATTCCAGCTCTCATACAGCATGTCAAACTAATTATTTGAAGGAGGAAAACATCGAATTAATGTCTCATTGCCCGTATTCACCTGATTTATCGCCTAACGACTTTTTTGTGTTCCCGAATGTCAAACAAAAAATGCGTGGACAGCGATTTTCATCATCTTAAGAAGCTGTTGACGCCTTCAAAAATCCTGTTTTTGAGATACAAACTTTAGAGTGGAAAAAATGTTTCGAGAATTGCAAAAGTGTATAAATTTTAAAGGCGAATATTTTGAAAAGCAATAAAACCGTTTGTACCAAAAAATATTTTTCTTTCCTAGTTCTTGTAAAAACTTAGAAGGCTGCCCTCGTATTATAAGACAACAGTCAATAGCAAATAAGCCAATGGGGCCCTTATACAAAAAGCTAAATAAATTTTTTTTTAATTTACTTTGGTTTATGCGTTGAAACGAAACTTGCCACACGGTGCACCTATTGCAGCCTCGGATTGGCGCGTCCCTGTCCTTAAAATTATATTTACTACACAAAAACAACTAAGTAGTAGCTAGTAACCAATAACATTTTGTTAAACAATAAGTTTTATCCACTTGTACTACTGTAAAATTTTCAAATAAAAGTGATCAAGTAAGTATAACTTCAGAGAGTGTTTTTGGGCTCAGCTGTACAGGATTTTTTTCGTAGAATAACCTAGGGAATCGATTTATCATCTTCCGAAGTTTGTGGGTGCAATTTTTAAACACCCTGTATAGCTTAAAGTTTATATCAAACTAGACCTCATCAGGGATGAACCCTGCCTTGAACGTATAGTATAAAATATATTTGAGCTTATGAGAACTGTCTTTATTAGAAGCATTGCTAAATCTTAAAAATAATTTGTTTGTAATTTGTAATTCTATTGAATTTAGCTTAATTTTAACTACATCATAAATGAATATGAATCTGTTTAGTGTAATTGAAGCAAATTGCAAATTAATTTAACATATCCGTTTGAATGTGGTAGACAATGATGTGGTTGAAATAAAATCAGTAGTTTGGACTTCCATTGTCTTTATTTTTAAAAACACAGTAATTACACAACGTTTCGACTGTTAGGTATCTACAGTCGTCATCAGGTGAATACTAATTTAACATATGTTAGGATGATTTACCCTTTGAAATGGTTGTGTAAGCATGGTTTCACTGCTTGCGGTTTGGTATTACAACAAAGCGTGAAATTGAATTATAAAGCATGCTCTGGAAAAAGCAAATACTTCTCATTCCAAGCTGATGCAACCAACTCACAGTTTGCCTCTTATTATTACTCCTGGCAAAATCACAAATACACAAAATAATAAAACCGCCTCCCGAATCTCGAAATCTACGTGATATTAAAAGTAAATATTGATACAATGCATGGGGAACAACTCACTGATGTAACAAATTCCAAAATTTCCTACTATTTCCTCGCACAATATTTATTTAAGATACATAAGTAGTTTGGGGTTCGTATTTAGCTTCACAGAGTGCCCAAGATTGGTTGTGAAACGGTCGTTACTTATGCTATACCGGTGTGAAATAACAAACGTATGGTATGTTTAAAAAATACCCAGTTCAAAGAACTGATTCTCAGTGATAATGTTAGAATTATGTCCGTTAATTTGTTGAGTTAATTAGGATCAATTTGTTAATGATTATAGTTTACACACGCTTGAAAAATAAGTTTGTTGACTAGTTAAGCAATTATTTGTTCAAGTTTAGGAAGACGCCGTTACATTCGTCACTTAACTATTGATATATGAAATATTCCTATTTGAAAATTTTAGGTATTTAAAATATTAATATAAATATTTAATATTTAAAAGCGTTTTCGCCCATTAAACAATAAACAGGGCCAATGTTAAGGCGAGTATAACAATAAAATTATTGCCAATTGACAAATTTAGCTTTTCGCAATTGTTTTAGTGTCATTGAGACAGAGTTAATGTTCTAATGATAGCATTTAGGTCATTCCTCCAACATAATCATTTTATAGAATGTCATGCACTGAATTTTCCAAAACTACTAAAACGGTATTTCGAATACTTTATAGTTTATATAATATACAGAGTTAATCAAATGTATGGAACCATCCATATATCTCGGTAACCATTCGTTAAACTTTTATGAATTTTCGTATTTCAAAATATGGCGGATTCACAAATAATATCGCCACGTTTTCAGTTTTTCCGAAATTCCTGTCAACTTCATTATTTCAAATGGAAGGGAATTTTTCATTGAGTTCATTGATATACCATTTGATATTTTTATTTTCAATAATAGCAGAGATATCTAAAAAAAAAGCAAAGTACTCTTGAATAATCAAATCTAACTAAAACAAGGAGAGGCTACTCATTTAAGTGGGTGTTTAAATTGTTGTCTGGGAATGAGCTAAACGATTATACACTGCATCTACACTGTTTCTAATGTGTTCTCGTGGAATATCCTGCATCAGTCTTCGGATAACAACTTTCAAATGTTCGAGATTATCTGGTCTTTCTTGTTATAGGATATTCTTAACATATCCCCATAGAAAGAAATCTGATGGTGTAAGATCCGGAGAACACACTAGCCATTTGATGGTCCCACGTCGTCCTATCCATCGGTTTCTGAATATGTCTTTAATATATTGTCTTACGTGCAAAATGCGTTGGCGCCCCATCTTGTTGGAACCAAATATTTTGACGTACTTCACCATTTCCAACGGGGAACAGATTTATCAGCGCAAGGACAATTTCATCGTGTAATAACATGAAGTATCTGTCACTATTCAATGTTCCTTCAATAAAGAATGGTCCAATAATTCTGTCGTCAATGATACCAGCCCAAATATTCAATTTCTTGAGGCATTGAGTATGGCTTTCTTGGGCCCAATGAGGATTCTCGAAAGCCCAGTATCGACAATTCTGCCTGTTGACCGACCCAGATAGACAAAAAGTGGTTCATCGAAGAATAAGATATTCTTAATGAAGTTATTACCGCTCTCCATTAAAATTTCATAAAATTCATTTCTTCTATCAGAATCGCCCTCAATTAGTTCGTGGATCAAATTCACTTTATACGGCTTCATGTTCTCCTTCTTCAAAATTCTCACTACCGACATTTGACTTATTCCATTATCTAAGCCTAATTGAGACGAAAAAGTATGTGGTTGATCCACGGCTGAAACTGCACATTTAGTGCTTTTTCAGGCGTAGTTGCTGTTTTTGGACGTCCTCATTTCCGAATATTCTTCACATTCCCAGTATGCTCGAATCGTTTCAATGTTTTGAATACTGTATTTCGTGATATAGGATCTCGATCTGGGTGAGTCGTATTGAAGAGATTTGAAACTTCTTTCTGAGTTCTTCTTCTATCTCCGAAACCAGTCATCATCAATATCTCAATACGGTCTCTTTCCGAAAGTAACATACTTATTATTATCGAAAAAGTTTTGATGTTTCACAATACGATCAAGGAAGTTATACTTAGACTTGATTGAGTCAAGAAAAGTATGGATAATGCGTCAAAATATTCTAATAATTAAGATATTGACATTTCTAATCAGCCTTCTTGTTCCAATCAGCTTTAATAATTCAGTAATACTTTGTTCGTTTTTTTTTAGATGTCTCTGTTATTATTGAAAATAAAAATGTCATATGAATGAACTCGTTGAAAAATTATCTATGGAATGTTATAAAAATTATATAGGGTGTTTTATTTGAAATAATGAAGTTGGCAGGAATTTTGAAAAAGCTGAAAACGTGGCAACATTGGCGATAACATTGTCGAATCCGCCATATTTTGAAACCACGCTGTACAAAAATACAGAAAAGTCTAACAAATGGTTACCGAGATATATGGATGGTCCATACATTTGATTAAGTCTGTATATATATATATATATATATATATATATACAGGGTGTCTCAGAAAGAATGGGCCACCGTTTAGTCATAGATTCTTTAGGTAAAAATAAACCAATTAAACCTAATATACCTTAGGCAGAAAGTCCTTCCTTAAGAAGTTATAGGGCCTTAAAGTTCAATTTTTTATTGTAATTTCCACAAATTTAAAGATATTTCTTTGAAATTTGGTATACCTACTTATAATTATGTACTACAGTCGCAGAATTATTTTCATTAACCAGACTTGACCGTAAGAGGCACTTAACCTACCACTGAAATTTTATATTAGCTCTAACTTTGTTATTAGTAGAATATTTTAAAATTTTATGATATTTTCTGAAAGAGAATTAAAAATTACAAAAATAAGGTACTCTTAGTTCATACGCGTAAATGCAACCGTTTGCCTTAAAATGCTTGTCCCAAGTTTTGGGCTGTAGTTATGACATGCAATTATCAGGTAGCCATGATCACAAAAACAATGGGTAGTGCTTGTGACCTACAGTAAAGAACAATGCTAAGTCAATTAAATACTTTGGTGTTATAGAAATAGTATTTTTAGTGTTTACGAAAATTCCTCCACATTCGTTATGTCGACGCATTATCGTAAACAAAACAGAAATTAAAATTACTTGAGCCAATCTTTTACTGGTTTAAATATTTGTACCTATTTCTAATACACCCTGTATAATAGTACCTACTCTGTACTATTTATATTAATTTTAATGTTAAACTTACTGTTATACTGCTACTGTATAAAGTGCGATCCTTCTGACACATAAATAATAAATAAAACAGACGCCCTTTAACGAATATATGTGAAATTTCGGGCTTATCTTTGTCACGCATGTCACAGTTAATTTTTGGCAATTACTGCTATTGATTTTATTGCGAAAATGCACATATTGTCACAGCAGCTTATTTGACGCAACGAAATTTCATGAACGCCAAAAAGATGATCTTAAAGCTTTCTACACAAGGACAAATGCAAAAATACTAAACAATAAAGATAAGCCATATTTATTTTTATGATTTTTATTATATTTAGAACTGCAATAAATATTATTGGTTCAACAATTGCGTAGTATTTGTGGTGTAGGAATGGAAGATTTATAGCTTTCTGAAGTTATTCAGGTCAGTGTTAAGATTGTAGCAACAAATGAGTGGATATTTAGTAAATATTATTTGAAATTTTCAATTGCGTGATTCATATTCAGACTTTTATCAGTTAGATAAAATTAATGAAGCTTATGTGTAATTTTCACTCCCATAACATGTGATTGTAGGCCAATTAGTAGAGCCCTCGATTTTTGGGCAAAACGTTGATGATATAAAAAAATTGTGCTGCAACCCAACATGCAGAATTCCCCAATCCGGTTGGTAACCATAGGATTTCAATGGCAAAAACCTTCTCTGGAACTTCTGTCGTTAAACTGTAAGTCCCCTGGGCTTCTAGCTGATGAGAAGCATGTAAGAAGAGGTAGTGAGACGAAAAGGTTGTTGGTGAACATGTGGTAATTTACATACTAAAGTTTAAAAAAAGGGGAAAAAAGTTACATTATTTTATTCTACTACAAAAATAGATCCTTTTAAACGGTAACAAATTTGTTTCACACAGGGGTAAAAGTAAGCCGGAACACTCCGAAACCCCGTTCTGGTAACAGATTGAGAAACGGAACATAGTTCCGGTTTAAAATCACCAGCCAACAAAGAAAAATAGTAGTTTATTTTTCTTAAACAATCTACAAATTAAATCAAAATGCACACAAAATGATTTCTCACTGAAATCTGAGTAATGGCAACATATCAATCGACATACACATTCACTTACGGTAAAAACATCACATATACAGAATTGAACTGTAACTAACTATGTAGTTATAACGCGCTAGATACTACTGTATCTACATAGATACTTTTTTGTAGTTTTTGGCAGCTGCACTCCTGGAAAGCTATTTTTAATCAGTAGTTATGTACACCATAAACGACCTAGTAAAATTTGCAATTAAGTTGTGCTACAAGTTTCTAAATTAGCTAGCCATTAAAACAGCTATTTCAACGGCTTTTTCGCTAATTTTACAAAATTGTAATTAAACCTTAGATGTAAAATATCCGAAAATTTAGAATCCACTTTTTTGCTGCATAAATTTGGCTATCAAGAATAGATTTTTGGCCAAAAGAAATTTAAAAAAAAAGACAAAAAAGTATTTCAATTTGATTACCATATTTTATAAAGGCGTAAAGTATTACAGTTACAGGCAGCATCAGCTTTAGAAAGCTCCCACGAATAGGCGGAAGGAAAAGATCTAAGCACCTAATAATAAAATGTAATCCTGTACATCCTGTATTGGTCTCTTCAAATATTCTATTTGCTCATAGCACCTATAAGCTGCACTTTGCTAAAATAGCAAGTTCATTTAATTGTGCAATTATGCCAAGAAGAATTATTAGCTGCTTCTATTGTTATCTTATTGAAATCATGGGCGACAGCAGTGAAGAAATGGATTTAAATATTGAGAGGGGATAATAGCCTAACAAATATTGTACAGCTAATAGTAGGCTTCAATTAATTTTTTGTGTTAAGTAGCGGAGGAATAACTGACGTAGCTGACAAATCTATATAGCACCGAAAAATCTTTGGCTGTAGCTACACGGCCATCGGTGGCAGTTTGGCCAGTCCTTCCATATATATGCATCTTACAGCCAACCAGCATCCATTTGTTCCGTTATTAACAAAATACATGGTTTACATAGCTACGTCGTAGCTACTTTAATAATAGTTGTAGTGTTGCTAGCTAGCTTGTTTGTAACATAGTTTAACTACAACGTTTACTGAATTACTTGTGGCTAAGTGCTTTTCAAAAGTAGCTTTTTAAACACTCAAAATATCTTTAATTCTATAATACAGGTAGTACAACAGTTTAAAAAATGTATAGGGTGTCTCAAATTCAAAAAATATCCATAGCGCCCCTCGCTTGTTTAAAGATATGTTTTTAACAGATAAATTGTAGAATCAATTCAATTCCCAAATATGGGAAACGATCCTAACACTATTATCGTACCAAACGAAATTATGAAAATAAGATTTGTTAGTACAAAGAACATTTTTTCAGTGTTGCCAGCCAGCTACTTGAGTAAATCAAACTAAAGTCCTCTGTTTCTGAAACTGCAAATGCAATAAACGTGATTCATTTTGGGGAGTATCGATTGGTCAGTACTTTTACTAATAAAGGTTAATGTTAATATACAATCAAAACCTGTGAACTGTACATTTTCCTTGAAATACAGTAAATCATTTTGTAGTTGCATGTTACTACGGTAGAAGATGTAAACTGGCATTTTTCTTTATGTACCTTAAATTCATCAAATACAGAAATGTAGTCCTTAAAATACGGTAATTTGTGTCTCAGAGGCTGACAATCGGACTGCAAAATGTTATATCTAAATACGAAACATAAAAATACGTTTTCGTTTTATAAATCGGTAAACAAACAAACCATAGAATCTAACTATAAAATGATAAAAACTATACAGGGTGTTGAACCCGCGTTACAAATTTATAGGGTATGTAAAGCATTCAAAACAGACCAACTTTGAATAAGAAACTCATATCGGAAAACGCACCGTTTTCGAACTATAGATAACAGTACTTATTTACCTGAATGTTGTTTAATTGGGTCGTACTGTTACCACATTGTCTGACTGCCCCCATTTACTTGACCTTCTTGCAAGAAATATTGCGAGAATTATTGGAAGAAGTACCACTACGGATTCGTCAACAGATATGGCTCCAACATAATGGTGGTCTCTTGTCGTCCGAAACTATATCAACCAAGTATTCGCTGAATGTGATGGATTGGCCGAGGGGGACCATTAACATGGCTGCCACGCTGCCCGGACCTAACTCTCCTAGTTTTTAACAGCGTTATCCGAATGAGACTGCACATTTCACTTATAACAATTTCTATCAAACTGCTAAAGTTATTGTGAATAATTTTAGAGAAAGTGGAAGCGTGGAAAGGAAAAAGGAATCAGGAAGACCTGTGAAAAGAACTGCAGAAGCTATTGATAATGTTTGGGATGTAAGCCGTCCAGAAAACTAAGGCAAGAAATTGATTTGGCATAAGGTGCTTGTCGAGTAACTTTTAAAAGATTTGATTAAGTTTCCATACAAAATTCAAATGGTTCATCAACTTTTACCAACCTAGAAAAAATTATTGTCACTGGTTCTTAAACAACATCCATAATAATGACATGTTGGCTCTTACTTGGTTCAGCGATGAAGCCTGGTTTCACCTCAATAGGTATCTTAACGGCCAAATATAAGAATATGGGCAACAGATAATCTGCATATGTTTGAGGAAACACCGTTACATCCACAAAAGATCAATTTATGGGTCGCTGTTTCAAGAAGACGAATAGCTTAGAAGTTTCTTGCAGGAAATAGAACTGCCGATTGTTATCTTTAGAATATCTTAACCCCCTTTTTCAATGAACTTCGTGTTGATGAAATTAGAAATGCTACTACTAATCGCGTCATACATTTTTTACGGGAATTTTATTATGATCGGTTAATTAGCAGACATTTGTTTCTGCCAAGGTCACCCGTCTTACAGTTCCAGACTTCTATTCCCTTACCTAAAAAACAATATTTTTAGTAATAGGCCACAGAATCTCGAAGATTTACAAAATGTAATTTCACAAGAATTAGATGAACCTACCCCTGGCACTCTGGTGAATGTGTTTGAAAATCTTAAGAGTGCATTTATGTTTAGAAAACAATGGTCATGGTTTTTTTTTTAATTTATTTTAACCAGTTCAGCAATTTAGTGCTATGCATGGTTTAGTTGGCTTAGTTTATATTTAACACTATTGACATACCGGGATTACCATAGTGGTTTACCCGTTCACTATTGTCATTCACTATCACTGTCATCAGTTGAAAGAGGAGAACATCTTTTGTAAAATCCTTTATTTACTTTGTTCTGTAAATATGTAAGCAACAATTGCATTTCAAATAAACGTTTATTTACATAGTCCATAACTGCATAACCTCACTACTTCGACCACAGGGACCACAGAACACTTGAGACGACAATGCAACCGTGAATATAGTTAACTAAAAGTATAGACAAACACTGGCAAAATAAAGTGTTAATTTTAAATGTCAATTTAATAATTAAATAAATAGCCAAATAACATTTGACGTGTCAACTGTTAGTGATTAATGTATGACAGTTACAAATATTTATAATGTTTACATTTTTATAATTACAGATTAATCTAAGACAAGACTAAAATTCCAAGGGTATCTGACTTGGGTTTTTATTGCTCTCACGATATTTGAGATATAAATGGCATGCTCAGAAAACTTGAAGAAATTCTTAGAACGGTAAAATCGAATATCAAGAGTTCTAGATTTTTCCAAATATTCCCTAAAAATAAAATTATTCGAAAAATTCCCAAAGACGATTTTACACGTGCATTGTAATAAGAAAAGGTTAACCGTTGAAAGTCAACTTTCAAATTAGTTTTGATCTCTTACACAATTGTTTTTGGAAAGACACCAAGTCTTTGTGTCCTACAATCAGAAGAAAAAGCTTATCATTTCCTTCTCACGTAGATACAGCATGAAATTTACGTTCCGCCGTAAATTTATGTTGGTATCCTGGCACAAACTTTACGCTCATATAAATTGCCTCTTTTTACAATTCCTCCATGTAATAATACTACAATTTTGTTATTTTCAGACGTGATGACGGCGACCGTTAACGGGGACGCCAGTGGCGTTCTGTTGAAGAGGGAACTGGGCCTCTTTTCGGCCATCAACTTGATTCTAGGCGTCATGATTGGCTCAGGGATCTTCGTTTCGTCCGCTTCAGCCTTAGAACATTCCGGTTCCGTAGGGATGTGCATAATTGTGTGGACAATTTGCGGAATTATTTCCTTACTAGGTAAAACATCAGTAGACAAATTGCGTATATTAAATCCTTAACTTAAGAGTCTTTTTAATTGTTATCGGGGGTTCCAGCCCAAAGGTAACCCCCGACTAAATGATGAAGTCCAAAAGAAACCTTTGCTGCGACTGTGGTCAGCTGTTAACTTCCCATGATGATATTATAATATTTAATAGATAAATAAGACATGGGGGAAATGCAAAACGAAAACAATAAAATGTTGGGAAATTCCAGGCTGATGAAACAAATAATCAAATTTTATCATATAGCCTCGTCAAGGGTTAAATCCAAGATTATCAGTATGGGAATTTTTGGCAACTCAGGTCAATTGAACAAAAAATTCACTGACCCCTTCCTTAATGGGAATGACTATTGATAAAATGCAAATAATTTAACAAAATAATTATGGAAACGTTAATATCAATTTTATGATATTTTGTTACTGACAAAATTTCCTTTAATCGGTGTTAAGTCTTAGCAGCAGAGAAATAAGCCTATGTTAAAAAGTGTACATTAATATTAAAAACTATAAGACCAAAATCAGTACCAGTTAATTTTAACTTGTAAAGCGCAAAACCCTACTCTAATGGTAAAACAACAAATAACTTACTTTAAAGTCATAATCACTCAGGAACGTGGAGTATTTTCACAGTCCTTATTTTAGTTTTTGAGAAAACTACGTAGTTTTGTAAAATTTCCACACGCGGAGTGTTAAAATTTAAACAAAAACTATGCCAAAAATACTAAAATAGGCGTTAGTTAGGCAATAAGTTAAAACAGTACAAAGATCTACCATTAGTGAGTTAAACAATTAGGTAATTATATTATCAACCACTTATAGTTTTGGAAGGTTTGATGATTATTTACAAACCCTTGGTTTACAAACTTAAACTTCAATTAAAATTTAGCTAAATAATGAACTGCGGCGTTAATTGAATTTCTTATATTAATACACCATCCTCTTGAGTAACAGTATGTAGCATTTTTTCTAATCATGAGATAATTGCTTAGTACAATTCGATTTTAATATATCTAAATGACATTTGTACGAATTAATTGGCAGATGCTTGAACAGTGACCATCTTGCTCTCCTGACCCAATTCGGTTGATTGTAACTTTGACACCTCTCAACAATCATTTCCATTATGTGAGAAATTACCATCAACTATTTAAAAAAAAGTAGTTTCTAAAACCGCTTAAACCGGAAGTAGAACAAATATATGCATGGTGTTATATACAGGGTGCGTCGGAAGGAAACTGCCCAAATCCGGAAGCGTATTCTACATATTATTACACTTTAACTAAAATTACATAAAAGTTGTAATACCATGTCTATTTATTTTCGAATTACGTCTTAAATTTTCAACTATACCTAATACATTTTCAAGACCTCCAGACATTTTGTGGTTCGTTTGCGAATAGCGCTTGATGCTCTCCCGAGTTCATGTTCCTTTATACAAGCACAGCATTCATACTACATTGAATTAGTACATCTCGATTGTCTAGTTTTGATTTGTACACTTCACTTTTCAACCAGCTCCACAAACAAAAGTCTATTAGTGTGAGGTCTGGGGACCTTGGCGGCCAACCAAACGGACTACCGAAACTAATCCATTTTCCTGGAAAAGTTCCATTCAAATACGGCGCGACCTGAAGGAAAAAATGTGGAGGAGCTGATAGACATAGCATTTCTTATGTTTAAAGAACATCTTCTAATAGTCCTTGTAAATTTTTCGCAAAAATGTTAAGTACGTATTCTCAAAAATAAAAGGGTCAACTAAATGATTGCCGACTGTACTGCACCACTTCCTCTTCTCTGTCGCCGATGCTTGGTCGCAGACTTTAACTATCAGTTGAATCTACTCCATCGTCGATCTTCCTCTCGCATTTTTTCCTTCTTCTCTTGCTTCTAGTATGGTTCTTAAATATTCCTTCGTATCTTACGATGTGCCCCACTATTCTGTCTCGTCTTTTCTGTATTTGTATTCATAGACTTCTTTTTATCTTGCATCCTTCGTAACACTTCATTTGTTGTCCTGTCCGTTCATATTATTTTTAATATCCTTCTGTAACACCAATTTCTAAAGCTTCTAGCTTGCGTTTTTCATATCTTGCCGCGCTCCGCATCCGTAAAATGTCGTACTCCAGACATAATATGTTTTATTAGCTGAATTCTTCTTTCTAGTTCGATGTTAGCAGATGTTTCACTTTATTGAAGGCCTTTTTTGCTTGTTGAATTCTGCTATTTATGTCTCGCTTATATCTTCTATCCGTTGTTATAATGTTTCCCAGATAACAGAATTCCCTTACTCCCTCTATTTTTCATTTTCCCTTCTCATTCCAGCCTGTCCATGCCCACGGTTTTTGATTCATTCAGCTTAATTTAATTTGTAATCCTGTTTAAGTAAGTACTCGTTTTTTCTTCTTTTCTTAGTTCCTGTGGATTTTGATCAGACTATTGGTGACAGTTACGATTATTGCTGGCACTGACACGGATAAATGTAGGTAAAAGTGAAACCAAGTAGCGATTAGGATTTATTCACCGACAGAACTGCATGAGTCTAGCAGTCTTCCGGTTGTAGGAGCTGTACATGTTGCATGTGGTATGGATATAAGACTTATTCGGGTAATATGCGATTTGTTCTTTTTTTGAGGAATTTCAAGTTGACCGGCGATTCTTCGTGGACTAGTCGTAGAGCTCCGCTAAATCAACAATGTTTTCCACTTTATCTGCATTGTTTACGGACACGTTCAGATGTTATGTGCGCATAAGGAAGTGTACTACTACCACACAATTTGTTGAAAACGAATATATAACAAATGCGTTTCCACTTGGAATCCTACGATGAGGAAACCGTTGACGATAACCTTCAACCGCAGCTCTGGCATTTTCGTTGCAGAGACCATAAACAAACAATATATTTATATATGCAGGTGCGAGTAGATGTGTGCTAGTACACTATACAAAGTCTATTGTTAATGGAACAATCTTTCGTTTTAACTCCAATTTAACTTTAACATTATCTAGCCTTCATCGATCCAATTTTGGATGCAGGCTTCCCCAATTTCTTCATTTTACTCTATCTTGTGCTGTTTAATTCCACTGCAATCCTGCCTATTTCGTCAGGCGCCCACCGTATCTATGCTCGTTCTCTCGTTCTGTGTCTTAACCATGGGCACCAATCTAGAATTGCTGAATTCCATCTGTTGTCTTTTAACGTCGCATTAAGGCCCACAAAATTCCACTTTAATGTTGCGACTTATTTTCTTATGTCTACGACCTTTGTTTTGTCTCTAATCCATGTGACCCTTTTCCTATCTTTCGGTGTGATGTTAAACATTTGTCTCTCCGTAGCACGTTGTTTCTGAAAATATGACACAATTTTCCAAAAGTTGCTTATCCTACTTTAATTCTTCTTCTCACTTCCGCCTCTTGATTTTCTTGTTTTGGTTTTATTCTTTGGTCTAAAGATATGTATTCTCTAACTTGATCTAGAGGGACTCCATCTAAAGTAATATTTAAATTTTCCTGTGTGTGTCATAACCTTAACCTCTTGTCTATTGATTGGTAAGCTTAAATTCCTTGACCCTGTATTGAGATCGTTCACCATAAATTGAAGGTCTTGTTTGTTTTGCTGGCTCTCAGTAACTTAACAACAGCTAAATCGTTATAACTGTAATTTTTATGTTTGCAAACAGTTTGCCAGGATTCAGCTATTGGTTGCTGTATATAATATGATTATGCAATATACTTTCTGAACAATTAAAATTAACTCTTATAAAAAAATGAAACAAATACCTAATACAATTATTTTTTTACCAGGAGCTTTAGCTTTCGCCGAATTAGGCACAGTAGTTCCTAGATCAGGAGCCGAATATGCTTATTTTATGGATTCCTTTGGCCCACTACATTCGTTTTGGGGAAAACTACCAGCGTTTCTGTGTTCATGGGTATATGTAGTTGCTCTCCGTCCTGCAGAAGTAGCTGTTATTATTCTAACGTTTGCTGAGTATACCTGCCAACCCTTCTTCGACCTTATCGGTATTTATAATAAAGATGATCAGACAAATATCAAGAAACTGATTGCTCTGATTGCCTTAGGTACACCTGACGATAATTAATAATAAAATGAAACTTAATTGAATTTTTTTAAGGTGTAATTACATACATCAACGTTATGAGCGTTAAACTTTACGTACAACTACAAAATATCTTCAGTTCTTTCAAGGTGATAGCATGTTTAGTCGTAATATGTGGTGGTGTATACGAAATTTGTAAAGGTTAGATGATAAAATGCAGTTTTATATAAATATTTAATTATGTTAATTGCAGGAAATGTAGAAAATCTAAATAAGGGATTTGAAGGGACCAATTTTGCTCCTAAAGATATAGCGTTGGCATTTTACAGTGGCTTATGGGCATACGATGGATGGTAATTTTAATTAGTTAAACATAGGAAAATAACTTTTAGAACTAATTAAAACGAAATAATATTATTAATAATTTCAATAGTAATTTGAGCTATTAATTAATATGAATAGCAACAAGGTAAGGCAAAAAACCATTAATAAACTGTTCAGGCTTCTGGATAATTAAACATATTAAAACTCTAATTAATGTGGGAATATTTATAGAGATGTAGCCACAGTAAATTGTTGTTAAAGATAGAATTTTTTTATCGAATGTTATTTTACTGATAAATTACCATTTCTATATTTGGTGTGATAGAAGCTTCCAAGAAAAGCATTCCGAAATGATTAAACAGAACTGTTTCATTGAATTTGACTCTACTTCTAAACCGAAATTTCTTAATATTTATTTTTGTAGAAGTGCTAAAATTACACGAAAAATCATAAAAATTATTATTAGAGGTAGAATGTTTAAAGAGAAAACGAAAACTGATTGGTTAAGCGACAACGCGAAAAAACTTACTGCAGAATAATTGGAATAGACAAAAGAGGAACCATAGAGTATGCAGAAATAAACAAACTAATTAGAAACAAAGTACAAGAAGACAAATAAAAACATTGAAAAAAAATGATAGAACGTAACAAAAGAACAAAATGCCTTAGAAGAGAAAACTGACTCAAGCAAATAACTTCCTCGAATAAGTAACTATATTGGAATGGAAATAAGAGATATTATATGGGAAATTATTTCTGCAAACAAAAGAATTCTACAAGAATTTACATACATCAACAAAACCCAATATCAGAAATAGGGGAACAACTGAAAAGAAAGTTCATGAATTTCAATTCAGAAGAGACGCCGGATATTGAAGAGGATGAAATAGATGCCCTAAGGAAAATCAGAACCAGGGAGTTTTTTTACAGCTTTATAGCCGTCTCTCGCATCCCAAGCGCCATAATACTTTTGTTCTGCCAATCTTCTTCCTGCAGGTTCCGACTATCCATCGCCTCTCATATTTCCTGATTCCATCCTCTCGGTGGTCGTCCTTTTTTACGACGTTCCAAAGGTCTCCATATCCATATTATTTGTGTCCAACTGTGCGGTCGCATTCATCTCATATGTCCATGCCATTTTAGTGTTTTCTTTCTAACCTCCTTTATTACTGTTTTTTCTACATTTATTATATGCCTTGTTTCTTCATTTCTTACGAGTTCCAAGCGGTTTACTTGTTAACTTCTTCGCACGAAGTCCATTTCTATTGCACAAATTTTGTCTTTATTTCGTTTTGTAATTTTTCCCGTTTCTACCCCATAAGGTACTATTACTTACTTGCTATTATGTTATTATTCTCTTCTCTTCTCTTGTATGTGCCTTTTTTTTCTACCATTATAATAAATTTAGCTTCTGCATAGCTTGTGTAATTCTATTTGTTATTTCTCTTCGGCTATTGCCTACTAACTGTATACAGATATTTGTACTATATGCAAGCTTTTATAACATTTA
>JABXWE010006004.1:0-21963 GCA_014611495.1 Limonius californicus | reverse complement strand
AAGTGTTTGTGCAACTGAAAATGTAAACTCATACCATCACAATTAAAGCTGGTTTTAAAGCAAGAGGTGGTTAGATACCAAGAGGTTGCATTGTATTTCAAAGTTTATATATATATATATATATATATATATGTATAAAACCATTTTTAATTAAGAAATGGACAGTATTATTAAATGTGCCTTAATTGTTTAAACAAGAAATTGAAATCAACTACTACAGTCATAGCGAGCATGTTCTCCTCTAGTTCGAATACAAAATTGTTAACTGATGGTTGAAGCACCAATCTTCTAATGCTATTTCAAGGTACCTTTTCCGTTCCTCGAGCAGGGCTTCTCGTAACAACGCTGACCTACAGCTATTCTTCAGCACTGTTTATCTTCCCTAGTTAGTTTTAGGAAGTGTGAGGAGGCGTTCGGAAAAACTGCTTCCAATTCCAAGGATAGCTATATTTTTTTATTATCAGCAACATCCTAACTTCGTTTTCCTCTGAAAAAAATCTTCACACTTCATATATTGGGAAAGAGAGAACAGTCTGCTAGTGCTACCTTTTTCTTAAAATAACGTTCGCACTTAAGAAATGCGTTGCAATAATTTCTGCAACATTTCAATAAAGAATGCAGTATTTGCTGTTTGTTCTCCTGGCACCGATTCATTATATTTTTGCAAACGCAATTTTTTGGATCTTGGTGTTAATTTTCTATAACACCGTATGCTTTAACGTTCTCTCTTAGCATCGTACTAAAAACACTATGATTTATTAGAAGTAACAATGTAGGTAAGAAAATTTGCATTCTTGCGATAGATCAAACCGAAGTCTGCGCTATGGAAATATTTTGTTTTTGTTCATCTAATTTTCCCAAATCTTCATATAAAATTTATCGAATAGTCTTCATATGAAAACACTATCATCAACCCTTATTAGGAGGGTTATTCAGCGATTTTTTTACAAGTTCACGAATTCTTGCAACAGAATCTGCAGTTCGAGAGATCGACAGACGACCGATTCTAACACATCCTCACGCCCAATGCTGAAGCGTTTAATATATTAGAACACGCTAATGCGACTTACAGTGTAATCACCATACGCAGTTTCACACATTTCAAAAGTTTCTGTTGAAGTTTGCCTTATTTTACAGCAAAATTTTTAGTATTCCCTCGCTGTTCCATGATGACTGACAGGAACATGATAAACAAATAAATTGTGTATGGGGAATGTTTGCCGGGATATCCGAATACACGGTTCCGCACCCTGCTGCCACTTTAACCCTGTTTGAGGTAGTTAGTGACGTGGCGCACTAACCCAGGAGGACCGACGGTTTTAGGTACTCTCCGAGGCACCGTGCGGGTAGCAGCGTTAGATCGAAGATTTCGGTCACCCATCCAAGTAGGCACCGCTCGGATCGTTCCTTAACTTTGAGTATTGTTTGACCAGTACTCGCGCTTGTCCGCCACGCTGCTCCCTAGGAACATGATGTACGCGCTAGTACCTGTACAGAAACTTATCCGATACCAAGAGTAGAAATATACTTGATGTCCCCCTCTCAAAAAATGGTTACAATCCCAAAGAAATTCGCAGAGCAATCAGCAAAGCAAAAGAACCACCGGTGATCAAAGAGAAGAAAGATTATATATCCAAGGCATTTGTTTCTTATGTGCGAGGTACCACAAACAGAATAGGACACTTATCGCAAAAGAATAAATTCAACGTAGTGTTTAAATCGCATACCATTTTACGCTAGCGATGTAGAACACTTAGGACCCGACACTTCAGCAGCTGTGCCAAGTAGTATACAAAATACTCTGTGTGTAGAAAATGCTATATTGGACAAACCGGCCGTTTAGTAGAAATACGAAACCAAGAACATGTCATCGACTGCAAACACCGTCGAAATACACAGTCAGATATGGCCGAATACGTTGCAACAACAGGCCCCAATCTTCGAACAATACAAAGTCATTGCACGGGCACAACGCTGGGGCCAACGCCTTGTAAGGGAAGCTAAAGAAATAAAAAAACACCAACAGAAATTCAACCGAGAAGAGGGCCTTGTAGTAAGTAACAACATAAGGTTACAGCAGAAGAACACACACCACCGCAGACAACAAGCATGGACTTACCGGATCAACCATACCAACCAATAGAAACCCAGCATATGCACCATGACTCGTCCGCCAGTCAACCATGGCTAAGAGAAACCTATAAATACCAAATACACAGAAATCCATTCAACGACGACGACGTCTAAGCCTGAAGAGATGACTTCAAGTACTGCTAGTATAGAGGTGTTAAATCACTACCGTTTTCTTCTTTCTCATTCAGAAAAAACGTTCCATTTCATATTTTTGCCGTTACTTTTCTCTTTTAATATTTAAATAAAAATTTATCGCTATCTAAATGCAACAACTTTTATTTCTGATTATAAGTTAACAGAAACCCATAGTCGCTCTCAAAATAGGTAGTATTTTTCCAACTAAAATATTAAATTAAAGCAACAACGCAAAGCTATCCAAAAGTTCAGTATCATGATATTCACACAATATTCTAAGTAAGAGAGATGTAGGTACTTCATTACTATCAAATTTCGAGGTTAACAGCAATACTGTAACAAGGGCTTTTAGTGCCAGTGGCTATCGCCAACTGCGCCATGACCTAGTTAGATGTTGGTTAGATCTAAAGAACACTTCTTAAAGTTACTTCGGCCATTCAAGTTTCGAATCGCTTAAAGGCTCTACATGTCTACATTCAAAACATAATTTTCCAGAAGTTTAAGGCGTAGGAACGGATTATAACAATTCCAGTTTAGCTAATGGCCGACATTTTGCAGACCCAAAGATTCCATAGCAGACGAGACCACACCTTAATGCATTTATCAAATATTTTGGTTTATATTTTTGATTGATGACGGGTAAGCAATATAAAAAATCGTAAACTCCTAAAATGTGCAAAAACATTTTCTTCGATTAAATAATTCCAATAATTTCTACTATCAATACTAATATTCTCATTTCCCATTTCGATGTAGTATTGAAAAATTGGACACTTCAGCACTGTCAAAAATTGAAAACCAATTCAGCACAAGAGGAAACATTCCAACTAAGCTCTTGTAATTTTACATATAGTTTCAGCTTGTGAGCTTGTTTTGCTGCTAACGAGTTTATCCTATCTGTTTGTCACTTTATCTAGTCCACTTAAAGCTGAAAAGTTGCAGCAATCAAGTTGGTTGTTTAGGAATTGTCTTGCAATAGAGAAAGTTTGTTAAACAACATTTCTAAATCTAATCTTCGTTCACGATGTTTGCAAAGCTACGGTTTCGATTTTGTAAGAGATTACTCGAAAAGCAATTTAGCTTACAAAAGCATCATATAAGGACAAAGATTCGACTATGCTTAGTTACAGAATTATAGGATTTTTATATATAAATGAAAATTTCACAATACTTGCTTTATATTTAGATGTTTTAGTTTGTAGTTGATATTAGTTATTTAAACCACCAATATTTCTCGCAGTGCCTAAAATATCAGTGTCTTACGATTAAGACAGTATAGGATATGTCAGTAAATCATTGCAATTAAATATACATAGTCAAATTATACAGTTTAATTAAAAGGATATGTAATAATAATGTTCAAATAAAAATTAAAAACAATATGTCATCCTTGTTTTTAACCAGTCTTATTTCAAACTTGTTTTTTATTTCTAGTATTTAGTTTTTTAAACTACAAAAATTCTCTCAACAATGAAAGCGCTACTGCCTAAAAACATTACTCTTACAATTAAACCAATAGTGTAATACTTCAATAATTCATTACAATTAGAACATACCGAAATCTAAAAATCATGTACCTAATGAATTTAACACAACACAACAGCAGTGGGGCTCTTCAGAGCTACGGCAGATAACATAAAGGTTGCCATGATGACCGCCAACTTTCGAAACGGATAGGTGCCAGAAGAACCGACAACCACCAATGTATTCGGTTAATTATTTTCATCGATTTTTCACCATTTTATATAACTACAACCGTAAAGAATATCGCGGCTGAAGAACTTACGAACAAGGTTGAACACAACAACAGTGGGGCTCTTCAGAGCTACGGCAGATAACATAACAATTGCTATGATAATCGCCAAATTTAGAAACGGATAGGTACCAGAAGAAGCGACAACCGCCAATGTATTCGGTTAATTATTGTTATGTTCATTTTAAAATGTGCCGCTTTGTATGTATTAATTTCTTAATTTGTTTGCCGCTTCGCCAGAATTAATAGAACGTTATTTTAATTGAAGTCTTATTTTGGGTTACCGTTTCACTATTTTGTTTTGTCTTTCGAAGTTAGAGATATGTTAACAGTTTCCTTTGTGTTAAAATCGCAAGCTCTTGTTTTTCTTCCGCGGTCGACCTCGAACGCTTCCTGGAACTCGCGCGTTAAAAACAAATTCCTTCTGGAACTTCTTGCGTAAGATTTCGTAATGTGGTGCAATATCGTTTGGGAGAAGTGAGGTACCCATTGCATTTTGAAGTTAGTCCATTTTCGACCTTTGTGGGCTCCGGTTGTCCGTAAGCTCCATCAATCGGCAATCGTAATTACGTAAACTGCTGCAGGGGCGGCTCGGGGTTTTTTTTGAAAGGGGTATCTGTTATGTGTGTTTCGTTTCGCTGTTGTACCAAGAGGTAT
Source organism: Limonius californicus (assembly GCA_014611495.1). Classification (NCBI taxonomy): domain Eukaryota; kingdom Metazoa; phylum Arthropoda; class Insecta; order Coleoptera; family Elateridae; genus Limonius; species Limonius californicus. The sequence goes on along the minus strand of JABXWE010006004.1, from coordinate 17,285 downwards.
CTAACAGGCCGTCGGCTACTGCCGGATTAAATAGGAATAACTTGATTCAACCCCAGAAAAAGGCAATTCTTTAGTGAATCGACTAATCGCCGTTTCGGCGGATTAATGTTCGAAGCCCAACCCCCGTGGTTCTGCAGATATTTCTTCATACCATCGAAGGGTCCTGTCTTCGCCTGCGTTCATCGTTAGCAACCGGAAATCGCCGTATATTGTGCCGTCTCCTCCGAACTTCAAGGTAAAAACTTTCAGTTTTGTGTTGTGACAAACAAGTTTTTTTTGCTCGCGTTGACTTGCAGACTTCAAATTTAATTTCATGTAATTGCAAGGAAAAAAATGACCTTCAGTCGCCATATGTGTTAATCTGTTTTATGATAGAACTACTAGATTATACTCTACTTTTGTGAACTTCAGCGTCACTGGTGTTTTATAACTGAATGCATAACGTAAATCCCGTTGCACCAGTGGCGACAAGTTTCCTGAACGTTCAAGGATTTTAACCATGTAATGCAAACTTTTGCGTTATAATAACTCGTGTCCGTTTATTATTGCCACATTCTATTTATTTTATTATATGCGTTTTAAAGTTTACTGTCTCTTATTGTGTCTTTTGTACTTGTTGGTGTAAGAAATTTGCAAGCTTTAAATATATAGGAGGAGGCACAACAAGCAAAGGTAGGTTCCATTCCCGTAAGCTGTTGGCTTCTCGGCCTTCCACGAGGACCTACTCAATCAGCTGGATTTGGAAGGTGGCGCCCACTTATTTTGACTCGCCCTGTACACAACTAAAGAGTTTCTCCCATAAGCGATTTTCACGAACTCCCCCTACTCCTCTGAGCTAAGCTGTAGGCCCTTTTCCATCAAGTTTAGTTACGAATCGTCGAAAAAGCTCGATTGGCCGGTAACAAATTGGCGCCGCATCGTGAGTCTTTTCTTGCGACCGTAATATTATTTTCATCGACTTTTCACCATTTAATATAACTACAACCATAAAGAATATCGCGGCTGAAGAACTTACGAACAAGGTTGAACACAACAACAGTGGGGCTCTTCAGAGCTACGGCAGATAACATAACAATTGCTATGATAATCGCCAAATTTAGAAACGGATAGGTACCAGAAGAAGCGACAACCGCCAATGTATTCGGTTAATTATTGTTATGTTCATTTTAAAATGTGCCGCTTTGTATGTATTAATTTCTTAATTTGTTTGCCGCTTCGCCAGAATTAATAGAACGTTATTTTAATTGAAGTCTTATTTTGGGTTACCGTTTCACTATTTTGTTTTGTCTTTCGAAGTTAGAGATATGTTAACAGTTTCCTTTGTGTTAAAATCGCAAGCTCTTGTTTTTCTTCCGCGGTCGACCTCGAACGCTTCCTGGAACTCGCGCGTTAAAAACAAATTCCTTCTGGAACTTCTTGCGTAAGATTTCGTAATGTGGTGCAATATCGTTTGGGAGAAGTGAGGTACCCATTGCATTTTGAAGTTAGTCCATTTTCGACCTTTGTGGGCTCCGGTTGTCCGTAAGCTCCATCAATCGGCAATCGTAATTACGTAAACTGCTGCAGGGGCGGCTCGGGGTTTTTTTTGAAAGGGGTATCTGTTATGTGTGTTTCGTTTCGCTGTTGTACCAAGAGGTATCTAACAGGCCGTCGGCTACTGCCGGATTAAATAGGAATAACTTGATTCAACCCCAGAAAAAGGCAATTCTTTAGTGAATCGACTAATCGCCGTTTCGGCGGATTAATGTTCGAAGCCCAACCCCCGTGGTTCTGCAGATATTTCTTCATACCATCGAAGGGTCCTGTCTTCGCCTGCGTTCATCGTTAGCAACCGGAAATCGCCGTATATTGTGCCGTCTCCTCCGAACTTCAAGGTAAAAACTTTCAGTTTTGTGTTGTGACAAACAAGTTTTTTTTTTGCTCGCGTTGACTTGCAGACTTCAAATTTAATTTCATGTAATTGCAAGGAAAAAAATGACCTTCAATCGCCATATGTGTTAATCTGTTTTATGATAGAACTATTAGATTATACTCTACTTTTGCGAACTTCCGCGTCACTGGTGTTTTATAACTGAATGCATAACGTAAATCCCGTTGCACCAGTGGCGACGAGTTTCCTGAACGTTCAAGGATTTTAACCATGTAATGCAAACGTTTGCTTTATAATAACTCGTGTCCGTTTATTGTATTGCCACATTCTATTTATTTTATTATATGTGTTTTAAAGTTTACTGTCTCTTATTGTGTCTTTTGTACTAGTTGGTGTAAGAAATTTGCAAGCTTTACATATATAGGAGGAGGCACAACAAGCAAAGGTAGGTTCCATTCCCGTAAGCTGTTGGCTTCTCGGCCTTCTACGAGGACCTACTCAATCAGCTGGATTTGGAAGGTGGCGCCCACTTCTTTTGACTCGCCCTGTACACAACTAAAGATTTTCTCCCATAAGCGATTTTCACGAATTCCCCCTACTCCTCTTAGCTAAGCCGTAGGCCCTTTTCCATCAAGTTTAGTTACGAATCGTCGAAAAAGCTCGATTGGCCGGTAACAAATTGGCGCCGCATCGTGAGTCTTTTCTTGCGACCGTATATATTTTTTTCATCGATTTTTCACCATTTTATATAACTACAACCATAAAGAATATCGCGGCTGAAGAACTTACGAACAAGGTTTAACACAACAACAGTGGGGCTCTTCAGAGCTACGGCAGATAACATAAAGGTTGCCATGATGATCGCCAATTTTCGAAACAGATAGGTACCAGGCGACAACCGCCAATGTATTCGGTTAATTATTTTCATCGATTTTTCACCATTTTATATAACTACAACCGTAAAAAATATCGTGGCTGAAGAATTTACGAATAAAGTTTAACACAACAACAGTGGGACTCTTCAGAGCTACGGCAGATAACATAAAGGTTGCCATGATGATCGCCAACTTTCGAAACAGATAGGTATCAGAAGAAGCGACAACCGCCAATGTATTCGGTTAATTATTTTCATCGATTTTTCACCATTTTATATAACTACAACCGTAAAAAATATCGTGGCTGAAGAATTTACGAATAAAGTTTAACACAACAACAGTGGGACTCTTCAGAGCTACGGCAGATAACATAAAGGTTGCCATGATGATCGCCAACTTTCGAAACAGATAGGTATCAGAAGAAGCGACAACCGCCAATGTATTCGGTTAATTATTTTCATCGATTTTTCACCATTTTATATAACTACAACCGTAAAAAATATCGTGGCTGAAGAATTTACGAATAAAGTTTAACACAACAACAGTGGGACTCTTCAGAGCTACGGCAGATAACATAAAGGTTGCCATGATGATCGCCAACTTTCGAAACAGATAGGTATCAGAAGAAGCGACAACCGCCAATGTATTCGGTTAATTATTTTCATCGATTTTTCACCATTTTATATAACTACAACCGTAAAAAATATCGTGGCTGAAGAATTTACGAATAAAGTTTAACACAACAACAGTGGGACTCTTCAGAGCTACGGCAGATAACATAAAGGTTGCCATGATGATCGCCAACTTTCGAAACAGATAGGTATCAGAAGAAGCGACAACCGCCAATGTATTCGGTTAATTATTTTCATCGATTTTTCACCATTTTATATAACTACAACCGTAAAAAATATCGTGGCTGAAGAATTTACGAATAAAGTTTAACACAACAACAGTGGGACTCTTCAGAGCTACGGCAGATAACATAAAGGTTGCCATGATGATCGCCAACTTTCGAAACAGATAGGTATCAGAAGAAGCGACAACCGCCAATGTATTTGGTTAATTATTTTCATCGATTTTTCACCATTTTATATAACTATAAACGTAAAGAATATCGTGGCTGAAGAATTTACGAACAAAGTTTAACACAACAACAGTGGGGCTCTTCAGAGCTACGGCAGATAACATAACAATTGCCATGATAATCGCCAAATTTAGAAACGGATAGGTACCAGAAGAAGCGACAACCGCCAATGTATTCGGCTAATTATTTTCATCGATTTTCACCATTTTATATAACTACAACCGTAAAGAATATCGTGGCTGGAGAATTTACGAACAAAGTTTAACACAACAACAGTGGGGCTCTTCAGAGCTACGGCAGATATCATAAAGGTTGCCATGATGATCGTCAACTTTCGAATAGGATAGGTACCAGAAAAAGCGACAACCGCCAATGTATTCGGTTACTTATTTTCAACGATATTTCATCATTTTATATAACTACAACCGTAAAGAATATCGCGGCTGAAGAACTGACGAACATGGTTTAACACAACAGTGGGACTATTCAGAGCTACAGCGGATAAAATAATCGCCAACATCCGAAACGGATAGGCAATAGAAGAAGCGACGAAGGCCAATCTTTTCGGTGAATTATTTCCATTGATTCTGCATTATTTTAGAAATCCATAACATAAATATTAATATCGAACCTGAAAATTCAGTTTTAAATCTTTTGGTGGACGGTTGTGTTTGGCAGATGTGTGTGAATTCGTGTGCTCAAACATAAAAATAATCGTTAAAAGTGAAATTTTAAATCTTTGTTGCTCTATGAACTAGTACAGCAACACCATCCACAAAAACCAGGTAAATTGGGGTCCCTAATCTAATCAAATTTTTCTAAATCCTATCTGATTTTACATATCAAAAACGTGTTTCGCTACGCCTGGGCTTAGGCCCACTGTAGTAGTTTATACAACCACCTACTCATCCAAACAATATGGAAACAAACATACAATTATTTAGCGGCTCCTCCAGCCAAAGAGGAGAGTGTGAACAATTAACTAATTCTCAAACCACAGAACCTCATAATTCAACTAAAGATAAACAAACATACTCGAACATTACCAAAAATGCTTTTCAATATCCGAAAAAAGAACAGGGAGTTATTCTAAATGCCATTGAAGGCATAAAAATAAAAGAATACATATATGCAATGGGTAATTTAGTACATCCAAAAGACATTCTTGCGGCATCAAGACTTTCAAATGAAAGAATCTGCATATGTCTATCATCTAAAGAATTGGTCGACGATCTCCTAAAATCCCAACAATCAATCCAAATAGGCGAATATCAAGTAAACATCAGGAGGCTAATAACTCCGTCAAAGAAAATTATTCTGTCCAATGTCTGTCCCAGTATACCCAACGAAATTATAGAACAATCGTTACGAAACCTTAATAGTAAATGCACATCACCTATACATTTTATAAAAGCTGGACTACAAGAAACAAACTATGCGCACATAGTTAGCTTCCGAAGGTTTGTATACATTGTTCCCGAGGAAAATACCGCCATACCAGATTCAGTAATAATCAATTATGAAGGAGATAGCTATAGAATATTCATACAATCCGATGAATTAAAATGCTTTAAATGTAACCAACATGGTCACATATCTTCAAGATGTAACAAAATAATTAACACCGAGCTGCAGCAGTTAGAAGAACACAGATCCAATAAACGCAGTTCGCCATCTACAACTACAGAAACAGCCGAAACCGAAAGCGCAAACCCATTCACAAATCTAAATAAACTTATGAAAGAAGTGAGGCAAGAAGATTTCGTAAATAAAGCTCCAGAAGACCAGAACAAGGAGAAGATGAAACACATTCCGAATTACGGTTACAAAAAAAAGAAGAAGAAACTAACACAAAAAACAAGAAACTGAAAACGGAAACAGATAAAGACGAACCAACTCTAGACCAACTTCTGGAACCTATAAAAAAGCTACTAGATACCGACCAAGCCAAGTATAGTTTTACATATCCAGAATTTGAAAAATTTATGACAGACGCAGAATTACTTATAGCTACTCTTCAAGACTTTCACAGTTTACTAACTCACCGAAAAATAAAATACCGGTTTACGCGAATAACTAGTAATATTAAAAAACAACTTGCTCTAAATAAAGCTATAATAGATCAAACCTCGGTATCTGAGTCCTATAATATTGACTCAGACTCCTGTTATTAATATTTTAAATCATTAATCTAATACAACACAATTGTAACGGCTTCTATACACACTTGTCCGACTTACAAACCTTACTTGCGACAACCAAACAGATATTATATGCCTTCAAGAAACTCATTTAAAGGAGGGAAAACTAACCTATATAAAAGGGTATGAATTACTTAATAAATGTAGATCCACTGATCATGCCAGCGGAGGAGTAAGCATAGGTATTAGGCAAAACATCTACTACCACAAACTTAAAATAAATAGTAACTTGGAAGCAATAGCGATTGAAGTATGGCTTCCGCATAAACTTACTGTATGCAACATATATATCGCTCCAAACTATTTATTAGAAAAGCTCGAATTAGATCAGCTTATACAGCAACTTACCGTTCCTTATATAATAGTAGGAGACTTCAATGCTCACAGTTTAGTATGGGGTTGCAGACGAACAAACACTAAGGGAAAAATAATAGAGGTAATTCTCGACAACCTAGACCAACTGATTTTATTAAATGATGGAAGTGCTACACACTTTAGCTCAGGAACTAATTTATTTTCTGCAATAGATTTATCCTTCTGCCACACCCAAATTGCTAAGAACATGGACTACTATTCAAAACTTGTACAACAGTGACCACTATCCAATACTTTTATCAACAAATATTGCGACAAACAACAACATATCCATACCAAACTGGAAACTAAACAACGCCAACTGGAAAAGATATGAACTCCTACAAACAAATTGTCCCATTTCTACAGTAGAGGATATCAACTCTACAACCAATACAGTTACACAAACAATAATCAATGCAGCCACGGATGCTATTCCTATTAAGACATCCTCGTCCTATAAATATAAAGTCCCATGGTGTAATAAAGAATGTGCCAAAGCTACTCAAGAAAAAAACAGAGCTTTCAACATATGCAAGAAACATAAAACCTACGAAAACTTGATAAACTTCAAAAAATACAGAGCAATAGCCAGAAGAATTGTTAAAAAAAGTAAGAAAGAATCGTGGGAAAATTATATAGGTGCAATAAACATACACACCTCAACAAAAGAAGTATGGAAAAAAATAAAAAGTCTAAAAGGAAGAACATCCACTTTCGGAATTACGGCATTAGAATCACAGCAGAAAGAAATAATCACATGCCAAAAAGAGATAGTTAACATGTTAGCGTTGCACTTTAAAGGCACCTGTGATTACAACATAAAAGACAATATGCAAACAAATACCGATGTGTTTCAAATAATAGACAATATGCAAACAAATACCGATGTGTTTCAAATAATAGACCCTACCTCAGACCATGAATTATATAATCAACCCTTTACATTTTACAACATTACAATTCAAAAAATTCGGCCGGCCCGGACAACATACATTATGAAATGTTAAAACATCTCCCAGATTCTTTCAAAGAAACACTATTACAACTGTACAATCACATTTGGACTACAGGAGTATTTCCTAAAGAATGGAGTGACGCCACTGTAATACCCATACTAAAACCTGAAAAAGATAAAACTGATCCACGTAGTTATCGTCCAATAGCTCTAACATGTACAATGTGTAAGATTCTGGAAAAAATGATAAATTCAACGACTCACGTATTACTTGGAAAATCGCCATCTGTTAAACACACAACAAAGCGGTTTTAGAAAAGGCCACTGTACAATGGACAACATCGTAAAAATGGAATCAGAAATTAAAAATGCTTTTATAAATGAAGATCAATTAATGGCAATATTTCTAGATATTCAAAAGGCATGCGACACCGTTTCCAGACCGATAATAATAAAAACATTAACTGAGCAGACAATTTTATCAAAAATTTTTTTAGAAATAGGAATTTTAGAGTAAGATTAGGATGCACATACTCGGACAATTATACACAAAATACCGGTATTCCCCAAGGCTCTGTCCTTCGCGTAAATTTGTTCCTAATTGCAATAAATAATATAATAGCACAAACTTCATCTTCCGTTAAACCACTGTTATATGCCGACGATCTCATAATCTACACAACAGGAAGAAATTCTAAACAAATGCAAGCACAACTACAGCAGACATTGAACAAATTAAATAAATGGAGCGAAATAACTGGCTTCAAATTTTCTCCAGAAAAGACCAAATGCATTAATTTCACCAAAAAACTACATCCGAAACAAACCTCTTCAATATGTTAACAACATAGTGTACCTAGGAGTTACATTCGACAGCAAATTAACATGGCGCCCACATTTAAATAAACTAATAAGCAGTTGCAAAAGAGCGGTAGCTGTAATAAAAGTTGTATCACACTCTACATGGGGAGCAAACCAAGATTCGCTAATGGTTCTTTTTAAAGCTTTACTTTGAAGCAAAATTGAATACTCTAATCTCATATGTGCCTCAATTAATTCAAATACACTCAAACTACTAGACTCAATCTACAACACTGGACTCAGATTAGTTACTGGAGTACATAGAACAAGTCCTTTATTAAGTATATATTGTATATAAGGAGAACTGCCACCTCATCTGCGACGCGACCAACAACTAATGCTGTACGCCGTCTCTCCAATATCTAATCCGTGCCGCATCAATCACTCAATAATTCTTAATCCGCTATTTTAAAATAAATTTAAATCAAAACCAACATTAATCCTCCCATTCCTATAAGAACAAAAAATATTATGCTTAACCTAAACATAATAATACCAGCCATCGATCTCTGTAATAGAAAAACTGCCCCGTGGATAATATCATTGCCAGAAATAAATTTATCCCTCTCACAATTACACAAATCTGATACATTCCCAATTTACTTTAAACGTTTGCCAAAGGAAATACTACTGAATTATCCAAATCACCTACAAATATATACAGACGGGTCTAAAATAAGTGACAAAGTGGGAAGTGCATTTAACATTCATAACTATAGTGAACCGTATAAACTTCAACATGTGCTCAATATACACAGCAGAACTTTACGCACTTTCATACGTTAATAATCGTTCTCCAAATAACTATTTATTATTAACCGACTCTCTCAGTGCAGTTCAAGGGATTCAAAATATATATAATGACAATCCACACGTGAACGAAATCCACACACTTTAGCAAAACAGGCCACCACACTTAATGAAACTGACAATCATTGTACTACAGAAGATTTAAAAATATTTATAAAACATAGCCTTCAAGAAAAATGGAATGACGATTGGAATTCAATACATTCAAAAAACTCCGCAGTGTTAAAAGCGAAACTAACAAGTGGAACCATAACATCAGTCTAACCCCTAAGGAAGAAACAGCTATAAATCGCCTTAGAATTGGCCATATTAGAGCAACCCATGACTATATATTTGAAAGAGTAAATATTCCAAACTGTGATGTATGCGATACACCCCTAACGGTTGAACACATCATCATCAACTGCATCAAGTTTTCTGTCCAGAGGGATACTCTTCACATTCCCAACAATATCAAAGAAGCTCTCAGCAATCAAAAAGAATCCGTACATAAAATATTAAATTTTATAGAACCAATCAAAATTCTAAAATAAACAAATGTAATGGAAATTTTTTGTAAAAACGTATATTTGCATAGAATGTAATAGAATATAGGTATAAGTAAGCGCTCATAATCTAAGCTGTTGATGCGCTTCGTCTCAAATAAAATGAAAAAAAAACCGTTTCGTTGCAAAATCGAAATTTTGAAAGCAGATAATTTTATTGGTTTCCCTGTTTGTTACCCCTGGTTAATTTTGCAATACACCTTGTATATTATATATTATACTAGGTGTAATTTTTAGTGTATGTACTTTGAAATATTTTTGCGAAGAAAAATGGTTTTACTAAACTGTATTTAGGTGCAGCAATGTAATTTAAAAATGTAAAACAACATCATGTTGTACTGAATTTAAATTCCGTACATGTATTTTAGTTTTGAGATTATACAAACGAGCTTTGATTGCCTGGTATCACGGAAACTCATCATATATTGTGATGTCATCCCGCCGCACTAATGTTTTCCCTGCAATTTTGCTGTTGCTTTTGCATGTTTCTGTGCCTTCGTGTTCGGAGAACTTAATTACTGTTATTGATATTTTCACATATAATCTATTCACGATTGATTTGCCATCCAACAGGCTATGGAAATCTGGGGGAATGTGTGGTATCATTGAAATTTGTCAATTAATTAAGTTGGGTTATGTTATTTTTTCTTAATGGAGGTTATGTTTTTTGAAAGCAGGCAATGTTGCCAGTGGAGCTTGTTTGTTCATTTAACATCCGCCTATTTCTGCTCAATATTGGTTTATAATACTTAGATATAATAATGATTTCATTATAAATAAAATAATAACTATAATTTAAATGTTGTCGTAACACATACCAAATACATATTGCTGTTCTTTTTACACGAGAATTCTGAACTCTAATCGTACATATGTATACAGAGCATATTCCACGCCATTCTTTGTTGTCCTATATTTATGTCTTGCAGCAAATTAAGAAGAATTAACGTCCATGCCGCTCATGTTTTAAATTGATATTATGGTAGTCCAGTGGTTGACTGTTTGTCTCTGGTGCTAAGAGACCCAAGTTCGTATTCCACTGAGGTCAGTGTTTTTCTCAGGCGAGATAAAAACTGTAAAACACTCATTCACAATTTAGATGCCAAAAGAATATCCCCTACCCTATTCCACCTTCATGCTATCACTAGAAGTATCTGAATCATCGACACCCTCCGTGATTCTGAATCAGATTCCCCAATTGAAATAATGAAAGGTGGAATATTTTCAAACGATAGATTTCCCAATGTTTTGTCCAGTCTTCCGAAATAAGTTAACTCCCAAAGTGTTTTCTTAGTAATTTTGCCCTAAATTTCGACATTGTGGTGGTTAACCAACCATTCCTGCAATACACCTTTTTTGCAAGAAAATGTGGGCGGCTTGTCAAACTGCACTGAATGATAAGGTGCGTTGTCCATAACCACGACAAATTTTCCTTGCAACTTGTCCAAAGCAGGAATCAGCTGATTAACCAACCAATTTTGAAAAATTTCCCCATTCATAGGTTTATGATAGTCCCTGTCGTTGTTCTTTGAGTCTAGTAACATGTCGCACCCTTCCAAAAAGCCTAAATTACATCCCGCATTCAAAATCGTGAACCTCTTCCCCTCACTAGAATTTTGATATTGGAGAAATTGTCTCAAAAATTTAATTTTTGATACAATGACGTATTTTTGTTCACATAAAATGTTGCATCCATTCACCATTTTGTGTTTGTAACCCATTGATTTAATACTTTTGAATAAAGTAGTCCTTCCCCCCTTTGTATTCCAAATTTTCGCGAGAGTCAGCCAAGAGTTTGTCGAGAGTAAAATGTTCATTCTTCAGATGATACTGCCAAATTTGTCGTTGCAAATCTTTTCTAAACGTGTAATTTAAGAAAACGTCCGTCTTAGCGCGTATACTACAAATGGAAGATTTCAAAACGTCCTGTCCTTGTGATAAAATGTCCCTTATAGAACGCTCAGACACCTAAAATTATAAGTAATTTGCAATTGCATATTTAAGAAATAATACATGCTTACCCCAATTTGCATTTGCATATTATGTGTTTTATTAATTCTAAACTTATTAGATTATTTTAGAAAAGTAGGGGACTCTAGAGCTGGCAACAGGGCAATTTCATTTTGACATTGCTAGAAATCAATCAAGTAAAATTTCAGAAAGGCAACTTTAGAAAAAAAAACACAGCCTGCTGGATGGCAAATCAATCGTGAATAGTGTATAGACTATTTTTAAAATAGGTGTTTCTTCGTATTTTGTTGTATAAATTGGCGCCTTACAGAAATCCCAGCCGGCTACTGAGGTATCCCCAAACCAATAGCCAGCAGCTTACTTAAAATATCTTAAAGCTAAGGCAGTTATTACAGAATAATTTTATATAATGTAATAGTCTCGTTGGTATAAGAATATTTATTAAACTTAATAATAATAAATGAAAAACACTACATACTTACAATGTTTATTATTTTAATTCTAAATTGCTTAATTCTCTTTCCTTCAATTGTAACTCAATTGTCTTCAATGACAACTCTTTTTCTTTATTTCTGGCTTCTAACCATCGAATTTTTAATGCAATCTCCTTCGCGTTTTTGATTTACATTCACATCACTTGTGTGCATTTGGCTAAGAATTGCTAATGTCGTCTTTTGTCCTTCAGTAAATGCTTCTGCAGCTATTTGAAGAGTGGATGATTTATCTAAAAAAATTATGAAATTGTCTTTTTGATAATTGTTTTACTGTTGCAGTGACAGTAGTGGTCAGGACGAAGCCAATACTCTACCTACTTCCGAATCATCAGACAGTTCATAATTTTTTTTTTTTTTTCTAGTTATAAGTTAATATAGGGGAGCACCGGGAGGGTTTGGACAATATTTAAATAAATAATTATGGCACGGACATGAGTAAGAAATAACCACAATTTTGGAATCAGACCGATTTATATATGCGTCTTATATACATCCTTGCATATTTTTTTGAAAAAGTGTTACATTATTATGAGAGAGATTTTTAAAAACATTAAATTTTTAGGAAAAATGGGTCTGATTTTCATGCTTGAATAGCTAGCGCAGATTTTTTGAATGGCGTTTTTTTTTAGACAAGTGGGTCTGATTTCCACTGGTTCCACGTGGAACCCCTATTGTATTATATTTGCAAGAGAGAAATTTATGACGCGGTTTTCCAAGCATCTTTAAGCTCTGCAGCCATCATTGGCTTATTGTACACCCTTGTTGATTGTTGATTTGAAAGAGCGAGATCTAGGATATGAAAATTGAGAAAGAAAAATTCCAATATTTATTTTATAACTTCCTGTATATGCACATTTCTAAGTTGATAATGTAGATTACTATTATTCCGCGAATCCTCAACGTCAAATTTGAAATGTCACGAAATGTCAAAACATGAAAAATGGCGTCGCTTGACGGTGATGAAAATTATTATCCAAAAATTTTATTAGAAAATGACAGAACAGAGTGGGTTCCTTTATCGCTTTCTTTAGTTGAATATCCAAAAGGTATGAGTTTATGGTAATTTGCTATTTCAGAAGACACATAAGCTAATATAGTGCAGTGCATTAACCCCCTATGGGTTTGTTGATATAAAAAATCTACCCTAGATGATATAGAAAATCCCTTTAATTGGGGTGTAAATGATATCATTAAATGCAAGAAATGGAAAACAAATAGTTGATTTGCTATTTTATATGCTTAACCTTTGATAAACGTGCTGTAATCTATTATCAAAAAGTGAGTGGGTGTTTTAGCTGATATTAATTCAGTTTTAAGTTATCGTTGCTTTATATATGAAAGCAATACTATTGCGGATTAGTACTTTACCAAAACAAACACAATCAAACTACACATCTCTGTATTCTAGACAAATTATTGAATTATTTTATAAAACATAAATTTAACTATTTAACTAATAGTAAGCTTTGTTTTAGGTGACCCAGTAGGTAAACTATTAGCCCTTATTAGTCTAGCTCCATTATTTATAGGATCAGGGTTTTTAACGCTGATGTTTTTCCGAAGAGATATGCACACAGTGAGGATGATTTGATATTAATAATGTATTAAATGAAGTTATCTCTATCTTAATTTTGTAGATCACATTTTTCTTAGGCGTTTGTTGTTCAGAAGCGTTCAATTACTTCTTAAAGCATACAATACGTGAACCAAGACCTAAGATGAGGCCAGATGATATGGTTGAATATGGAATGCCATCGTCACATGCTCAGTTTATGTGGTTCTTTGCAACCTACATTATTTATTTTGTTTTTATTAGGTAATTTATTGTATTGTCTAATCATTTATGGACTGACTATTATACTAAGGACACTTCAGGATCTCTGAAGTATTTAAGAGAAGGAAGGACTGTTAAATGGGACCGAAGTTACCTAAGTAGAAGTGTACTTGCAGCTCATTTTTGTTTTTCCCAAAATATGCATAACTCTGGGCATTAAAAAAAACTTTTTTAAATAATATACCATATGAGCATTCCATTAAAAAAAAATTAAGTTTGTGCTATATTTCTCATACAGAACAAATGACAATTTCAAAAATACTTTTTGTACATACTACTAATACTGATCTGCAAATGTCTTTTTATATATCCACTCCTACGTAATAAGCTGTGCTTATTTTGGGAACATGGAAATAGGTTTAAAGTCTACTAGGTAGACAACTTCTATTCTATCTAACCAGTCTTTGACGTTTTACTATTTTGGAGATCCCTGCTATAATACACAGTTTGTATAATTTTTTGTAATATTGGAACTGTTGCAGACTGCATCATATGAATAACAATACAATCATGGAAAACGTATCAAAGTTATTAATAATTTCATCATCCACACTAGCCGCATTATTAGTGAGTTTTAGTAGAATATATTTACAGTACCATTCAATAGCTCAGGTTCTGTGTGGAGCACTTGTTGGTATATTGTTTGCAACGTTTTGGTTTGCCCTCACCAATTTTGTATTCACTCCTATGTTTCCACAAATTGTTACGTGGTAAGTTTGGTTAAATTTACAAATATATGTGCTTTTATTGTAAAAACATTGTACAGACTATCCATTGTAGTAAGTACACTACAGGGATGCTGGAAATGGTAAGATGTACAAAGTCACTTAAATGGGACAAGTATAAGTAGGAGTGTATTTGAAACCAACAGCAGTTTTACTCAAAATATGTATAATGTACTAGATCAGGCGTCGGCAACCTTTTTTGGCTACGGGTCAAAATCAACTAAAATGTTACTATAGTTGGTTCCAAATTTTTATGTACTTGAGGTTCTGTACGTACTAAGCTACTGCGCCGATATTGCCGGGCGCCGACCAGTGCAGTAGGTAATTTATTTTCTCCGTTTATTGTTCTAAGCGTTTTATTTTTCTCACAATTGGAAGTCGCTTACTGTTGCATTATTATGATGACAAAAATGTAAACAGCAACATGGCAAACTCTTTTAAACATTGCATACAGATAAATTTTGCAGCATAATTATATAATGAATTGTTATTGCAGTTTAATGAGGGCTTGGCTAAGTATTATATTGTCGCAAAGCTGTTATTTTTCTGATGACGAGACCTATACAAATAGAAAACTTATTAAGCTCTTACGAGAGATTACCCAGTTTTGCAGCAAAGTTAAGTTACACTTAACGATATTGCTCTTTAATTGGCCTTTGCATTATCATTAGTAAGTGATCTATATTACTGCGAAAGTTGACTTTCCAAAATCTTAGTTTACATTATAAGTTCAAAGAAGTATGTGATTTAGTTAAACGCAAGACTTTGAGAACGTCTCTTTAGTTTGAAGCCGAGTTTAAAGTTAAGTTGTAGAACTGAGAAGTAATATTTTGAATTTCCATCATGCCTAAACCTCACGTAGGTTATGACGAACTAGTTTTAAATTTATTTGAGTATTTTACCCTCGAAAAAGAAAATTCCGGGCCACTTTTGCTAGTTTCACGTGTTCAAGATCGGGTGTCTGCTGCACCACTGAACTGTAGCGATATTCGACTAAAGCAGTAAGCATCGCGCAACCTATTTCTTTTGTTTCTCTTTGGCGCGTGAGCCAGAAAGGGACACAAGTTGAACTTGTATTAGTGACCTACGTTCGAAACGCAAATAGGTAAACGGGCACTAGTGGAAGTGAACGGATGGTATATCCAGACGTCTTCGAACATTTCAGATGCACGACGTTGAAGTACATAAAAATTTGGAACCGACTATATTAAGAAGACTTTTTGAGTCAGTGGTATTTTCATTATAAAACAGTCTTTTAGTGAATAAGATAAATTTTATTAAGAAAATAATTACAATATGCTTTTAAACTTTAAACATAACAAAATTATAATTCTAATTATTATAAAAACAAGTATAATCAAGTTTTAATTCATTAATTTATGAACTTTATTTATAAACGATATCTTCGATATCCATGGCTCCCCTGATGCTGAATTCGTGACGTCAATTTACTCAAGTCTGGTTTAGACGAATACAAATGCTTAAATTTTCGGTAGTTAAGCTGCTCCTCTTCTTACTTAAAATAAATTTCATGTGTTTATATATTTGCTCACATTTACAAGTAGAACCGAAGGCGGACAAAATGGCAAAGCCAATTTTTTTTTAAAGCTTTGTAGGAAGTGATGCCCAACACGTTGATATAATGAGAAGATGATTGTCTTCCGTTATTTCTAAATCTTTCCGCAATGCCTTGAATTTATCTGTCCACCACGTTGAACTTTTAAAATCAATCATTTCTAAACTGAAATTGTCAATTTTAAGATATTCCAAATACTCTTAAAATATTTTCTTCTATTTCTTCGGGTTTTATTATAAATGTAAACATTTTGCAGAGCTTCTTAAAACTTTGAAATCTACTTTCAAATTCGGATTTAATGTTCAAAATTCAATTTTCGAACATATTTAGATTGCTTTCATCGATATTTTCTTTCTCATGTTGGCTTTTTAATAAGGGAACGAAAAGAAATATTTTTAGTTTTTTTGTCAGTTTCAAATAATATTAATTTAGAAGGAAAACTCTTCCATTCCTCGAACATTTTCAAAATTGTGTGGTTATTTCGTTGGAGTCGTACATTGAAATCATTACAATGGTTCATTATGTCTGTTGAGAACCAAAGTCTTAAAAACCATTGCTTATCATTGAGTTCGAGATCATTTCCACTGATTCCATAAAGAAATATTTGTATATCATCAAAGCACTCTACAAATCTATCAAGAACTTTGCTTCGACTTAACCATTGTATTGCAGAATGTAACAGCAAATCTGCATATTTCGATTCAATTTCCTCCAAAAAAGCTTTGAAGTGCCTGTGTGTTAATGCTGATCATGCTACTATTATGTTTACGATCTTAACAACCTTTTCCATTACATCCTTAAGTTGTTTGCGTAGATGCCTTTTGCAAATAAATTTTCTTCCTGGATGAATGTTTATGTTTTATAATTAATTTTGCGGAACTCAAAAAGGTTAGTTGAAATTATCAAATTGGTCACAGGTTGCCGACGTCTGTACTAGATACAAATGAAAAATTGCAATTCATTTGTTTTTGTAAACTAAATACTTTGCTAACAAGTACATAGAAAAATTTGAGGTCTTTTTAATACTATTGACAACAATTGGTATTAGAATTGTTATGTTTTTTTTTTAAGAAAAATAGAACAAACTTTTTTAGATAAATCATATATCTGAGTGTACCTCATTAAAT
>JABXWE010006003.1:0-31386 GCA_014611495.1 Limonius californicus | reverse complement strand
TATTGGAGGAAGAGCGATGTTATACTGCTTGGCTGGAGATGTTGCTTCCGAGAATTTTTGTATCTTCTCGTCTAGTTGCTCCTTGATGTTGTCGGTCTCCTGCCTCAGGAGTGAATATTGATTGCTGGAGAAATAGACATCTGTGTAGCTTGTTTCATAGACTTTGATTTCCTCATGGAGGGATGCGATGTCTTTCCACTGTTTCTTTATGTCGTTCTGTAGCCTTTTGTAGTGAATTTTGCTTTTTTCCTGAATTAGTGCTGTTGTAGCTTCATGTAGAAGGATTGTAATTTCTTGAATTTTTACTTCTTGTTTTCGAAGTCTAAGTTGTTGTGCTGCATCTTGTCCCGGATTTGATTCCAGTTTCTCCGCTGGATCTTGCTCGTTGCCTCTTTTTTGAGGATTTATGGTTTTCTGCGAGACTCCTGCTGGTTTCTTTTGTAGACCCTCGATGAGGTAGGTTTTGACTTCTGCGTAGACTTTTTCTACTTGCTCATAATACTTACTTTCGAAGTAATTATGTTTTGGCAGTTGTAGTGCTATCATTTTGGAATGATTATTTGTGAAGTCTTCCCAGTGTTGCTGCAAGTTGGCTAAGCGGTTAATAAAGTACTCTTCGGTTTTTCTTGAAGCTGGGTCTTTTTTTAGGTTGCTGTACAGCTTCTGGATTACTTGCCCCAATTCTTGTTGATCGGCAGCTAATTTGTTTAATTCTTCCATTTTGCTGGAATTTAGAATTAATTAAATGAATTATTTATTTTGCTGGATGCAGCTTCTGTTGTAAAATTGTATGTAAATTTCAACAGTTAATGTTTTGATTGTTTGTAGCACCAGACGTCGTTGCAGCTGGTGTTGCAGATTGATTTCTGCTAGATTGAGCTTCCGGAGTTTTCTTCTTGCTGAGATCCCCGGGCTGGGTGCCAGGCGTCCAGGTCCTAAGGCACAGGTTTTGGAGCTGAGAGTCGTAAATTCTCGAATTCCTGGTTTTCCTTCCTTCTTGGAGGTGTTGTTGATCGTTTGTATCACCAGACGTCGTTTCAGCTGGTGTTTTTGGAACTTAAGGCGGTGCTTAGTTCAAGGTTGGCTCGAAGGACCATGTAAAAAAAGCCTTCAACAGTTAGTTTTGATTCACTGTGAAGTTCTTTTTTTTTGAAGTGTTTCTTTTAAAAACACTTTAGTTGAGTTGATCAGCTCCTAGCCCAGACTGGGGTCAAGGAATTAAGACGTTGTGGTCATGTCACTGATAACTGAAGGGTTCTATGCTGAGGGCAGCCTCACCCCCAGAGATTTTAGGCTTTGGTCATAGAACGTGTTTGAGTAAGAACGAGTTTGGTTCTTAACTGTCTTTATTAAAAAGATTCTTCGTTTATATACAATAATTAAAGCTAAATACAGCATTATACTATCCTATTTTAAAGTGCAATTTACTCAACTGCTGACGCTGAGTTGCATTTTCATTAAATTACTATATTATGTTGTGTAACCTGAGCTATGCAATAATAATTATTAAGCTGAAATGTAAACCTACAATGTCATAATCAGGTCACTAGAGTTACAAAATACAATTAAAATATTTAAAAAAAATTCATGTTTAATTTGAGATTAAACAAACACATAAACCTCAAATGCCTATTAGATCGCTATTCTCATACATAAACGCACCCAATCACATGTTAGCCAAAGCATTAAATAATATACAGGGAATCTTTCTTTTTAGTATACATTGCTTATGTATACTTTTAAAAAGAACGCATCAATTACGCCTATTATAATTATAGGCAACCAACTATGCAGACAACTAACAAAACAGAAGCAAACGTTACGGTAGTTGTAAATTATTTTAATATAACAGTTATGTTTGATGCAGTGTTTTAAAAAGGTAAATCGAAATGAGTGGAACAACAACGACGATTATTATTGTAAAACATTAAATATCAATAACACAAAATGGAAACGAAAATAAAAACAACAGTTACAACAAGTATTCGAAATGGCCACCTTGTATTTCTAAACAATAACCTAAACGGTGTTGAAAAGTACGCACAGCATTCGCGAGAAAGTCAGGATTCAAGCTATTGCATTCGGTACGTAAGCGATTTTTTAATTCATCAATACTTTGTACTGGAATATTTGTACACATGTTTGATTTCAGGTTGTAACGGGCCCAAAATGTTGACCAGTGCATAATTTGGTGTTAATTACCAAGTCCACAGTTTCAACATTTTGAAGATAAGGGCTACAATAACATACATCTGTAAGCACCGTGACGTAAAATATTCCAGAACAAGCGTCCCTTTCCCCGGCAAAGAGGGGAGCGCGCATGACGGAAGTGGCGAAATGGCTCATATAAAACCGCACGCGCGGCCATTTGAATTATCTTTATTTCCTGGCTCTTGATTTCATCAAAAGTCAGAAATATTCCGCAGCCTTCTTTAAGAGTATTCTTAAAGATTCCAGTGTTAAAAATCCGTTCCTGTAAATAACCAGTCTAGTAGAAATCCGTTTAATAATTCCTGATACTTACCGAAAAGTGAATTCATAATTTTCCAGTGTTTTGCCGTTGTATTCACGATTTTAATTATTTTGATTTTCTAGTGACCGAGTCCGAAGTGAAGCGATCCAGTGCCCGGCGATCGTAGGTGGCCGTTGAGGTCAATTTATTCAAGCGTACCGCCGTTCGAAAACGTTGGGATTGACAGGACATTTTTAACAGTAAAGTTAGTAGATCTAAACATTTGACTTGCTTTGCTCGTTTATTTGAGTGCCCTGTAGTACGTTTTCCCTGTGCAGACATGTTTATTAATCGTTTCTCCGGTGTTTGAATCGTAGAACAGCAATAAATAATTCTGTATAAAGACTATTATTGTTTTGGAGAGCTAGTGTTTGAATTAGCGGCGTATCCAAACTGTAATATCCCCTGTTATTAGTTGAACACCCTGTATAAGGTTTGTCTTGATTCGTGGAGCAATTTCACGAAACGCCAATTCTTGTAAGTCCCGTTAGTGAATTTTGAATTGATTTGGAGCATTTTAAACAATTCAAAGCGATCCACAGATTCTATCGCAGAGTATTTTGTGCAAACCTGTGGGGAAAATTAAATTCCTTTCTTCTTAGAAAGACTGGAGAATTTTAGTCTTCTAATTAGAGAATTATCCGTGTATCCGACATTGTCAATATAAAAGCCAGAATATAGTATATAATAGTAATAAGCAAAGCGAAGCAAAGTTAAATTTATTTGTACTAAACTACACTGTTACGAATCGCGTAGATTGAGTTACTTCCAGGAACACTGATTTACTTATAAATCACCTGTTTGAAGATTGAATAACGTAAATTGTTCCAATTCATACATTCAGATTGTTTATTCTGGAAGTTACTTGCGGCGATCGAGGCACCGGTGAACCTTGCCCGGAGCCGGCCGCAGTTGAGTTCATTAAAGCACATATTCTTACGCTGTAAAGGGTGCAATGCACGATCACTAATCCCGTATTCCGTTGATCCAAACACAAGGGAATTTCGTTTCCGTTGGCCATAGCAAATTATATTAATTGGAGTGTTTGTGTTGATCGCATACAGGCGTACGTGTCGGCCATTTTGGTTCACTGCAGGAAGAGTGACCTACCACGATCAGCTGTAAGCAGTTCCAGTGACCCGGAAGAAAAGAACCGCTGCACCTACCCGAAGCCCAGTGGCGTACCCAGGATTTATTTGATTTGTTTATACATTAGAATTGCTTTTATTTATTTCATAAATATTCTGTACATATAGGTAAACCAGTTTAATAAAAATTTATTGTTTTTCAAGCCTACTCGTGTAATTGAATTCTGGACAACTCCAGAGCCTACCCAGGTAAACAAATTTTGAAACGTTCGCGTCTCGTATGAGCAGCGGGTCGCAACGTTACAAGGTATCCCCAAGCAAATAAGTCATTGGGCGACAAATCTGCAGAACGCGGGGGCGTACGGGACCAAATCATCCGACCCAACGTCCTGGAAACCTATCGTTTAGAAAGTTTCTTATAGCATTCGTGGAATGCGGAGGGGCTCCATCCATCTGAAAGTACGGGTCGGCGATGTTTAAGTTTTCTATTGCCGGAATGATGTCGTTCCTTAATAGCTCTAAAAATTTGGCTGTATTGAGATTACCATCAATAAAATATGGACCGATAAGCTTATTTTCAACTATTCCTAGCCATACGTTAACTTTCCCAGTGTACTGACTGTGAGTTAAGTTTTGTAAATGGCAATTAGTGCGGGACCAATATCTAAGGAATAAGATTAGCAGGATAATGGATAGCGGATAGATGAGGAATTATAATACACACCGAAAATTTTGTGAATAGACTTCTCCATTTATTGTGAAAGTTGTTTCATCACTAAAAACGATCTTATTTAAAATGTATTCATGTTCATTAAGCAAATTAAAGAATGTCACACAAAAGATTGTTCTTTTTTCTTTGTTTTCATCGAATAGGTTGTTGGTGATTAGAAAATTTGTACGATTTATATTTAAATTCTTTTAGTGTTTTAAATACCGAGGTTTTAGAAACATTAAAATGTGAACCTATTTCTCCTACTGATACTATGGGGTTTTCTTCAATGTAGCATAAAATATTTAATTTAATTTCTTCGGTTAAAACGTGATTACTTTTAGTTCTTATTTTATGGGAATTTAATACGCATCTTTCTGATTTAAATTTTCTAACAATTGTTTGTATGGTTCAAATACAAGGAATAGGTCTTTCTGGATATTTTACTGAAAATAAGTCTCTCACAGTTCTTAAGCTGTTACCATTCTGACACCACATTAGAATTTCCACTTTTTCGTCTTTGCTGTGCATGGCTGTATAAGAAACAGAAAAAGACACTAAATATAAAGATTAATTTTATTTTTAACCTTACATTAATTTGACTGTTTTTGGCCACGGCATGCTTTAGTTGTCTGTATAGTTGGTTGGCTACATAATAGGCGTAATTGATGCGTTCTTTTTAAAAGCATACATAGACAATGTATACTGAAAAGAAAAATTCCCGGTAGTTACTTGAATACACACCAAAATATTCAGTTAAAAATTCTTCTTAATTAATCAATAAGTTGTCCAGTTTAAGTTTACCATCACAATGCAAACTAGTTAGTTTCACAAATACTGATTCAATTATTCGAACTTTACATTAATCAAAATTATTTTATTTTTAATGATAAAATTTATCTTCAGAAAAACGGTTTACCAATAGGAAGTCCAATTTCACCACTTTTGGCTACTATATTTATGGAACATTTAGACGATTGAATTTTTGAATCAATCTCCGAAAATTATATTTTGGTTCCGTTACGTTGATGATATTTTAGCATGTTTTAATAGTTCATTTGAGTTTATTGGTGATTTCTTAACCTCTATTAATACTCTACATTCAAACATAAACTTTATATTAGAAACAGAATAAAATAGATGTATTAATTATTTAGATTTAAACTTAAATATTACTTCCAAAAACAAACTCGAATACTCTATTTATAGAAAACCTACACAAACAGATATCACAATACCACAGGACTCATGTCACCATAAAAGACATAAATTAGCAGCCTATAGGTCATTGATACATAGAATAGTTCCCCTAATTGGTGATTACATCAAAGAAATTTCGATTATTAAACAAATTGCACACAGTAATGGATACAACACAAAACTGATAGACATACCAATTGTGTAATTGTACAATAAGAAATGTTGATACCAGATACGAAGAACACATATGCTCATACAAATATAAACACCCAGAAGAATCTGACTACGCTAAACACTTATTAGAACACAATATGCATTGCCATCAAATAATATAACATTTTTGCACTTCTGCGACGATAAACACAAATTAGATATACATGAGGTCTTTCAAATTCAATAACATTGTCTAAGAAATACTTCTTTAATGAGTGAGCAAATTAAATTCATAAATTCCCCGCTATTGGAAGTTTTGGAATAGGATAGCTTTCATATTTGTAAATTATGTTTCCTGGAATGTCGCGCAGGGAATGACATAAATTAATAACAATTTTCGTCAAAAATGTTTGAACTTTAAATAAATAAACGCACTACATAACCATGGAGTTGTGACGTACGATGTCACGTGCACGGCCTACTCTAATCAATCTTTTTTCAATCGTTCTTTATAATTTTATTATACCGTATCTGTTTCTAAATAGAAAAGCTTCTCTTAGCAGCAATTAAAGTGATTACAGCATTTCTGAAGTCGACAAAATGTGATTATATATTTTTTTGAATATACTATTTGATTAATTTCTCTTTTTAAATTAGTTTGGACGGCACATATTAGGCCCTAAAAATCATAAAAACAATAATACTGAAACTGTTTTGGAAACTTTACGATTAACATAATTTCTCTCAACTATGTAACACGATTTAAAATTTGAAATTCGTTTCATGCAGCAAATTGTTGCAAATTACAGGCTAAAGAATTGATTTTAAAGAATGAAGTATTTTTGCCAGTGTGATGCTGGCAAAACGCTTAGTTTGTTTAACATAACTTGGTAACGAATTAAAATTTAAATATGGTTTCACGGGGCAAATTGGACGCTGAATATCCATAAAAGAATAGTTTTAAAAATTGAAGAACTCATCACCAGCGATAAATTTAGTTTTTCTTAATAATTCGGTTATGATTTAAAATTCGGAACGCTTCTCAGCGCCTAAAGTGGCGCAAATTGTGAGTAAGATGTGTTTTAGAATGTGTCCAATGTTGTTTTGCCAACTTCACTCATCAAAATATGGCTTTCAGTTAGCTTTGGGATCTAGAAACCACAGTCGTATTATTTGTCAAAAATAATAAGAAATGATCAAATTCGTCGTTCGTCGCTTGCACGGATATGTTATACATTTTTTTCTAAATACTAGGAGCGTTGGTCTTAGGGCCAGCACATCTTTTTCTTAGACAAGGCATTTTAAGTAATCGGTTTATAATGTGAAAACCTGCCCTGCGTGATTGTGGTTTTCGTATATGTATAGTTGTGTAAATAAAGCGATATGCTCTCTCAAAGTTCACTTACCTACCTTAATTACTCGTGTAGTAAACAAGTTCAGTTTTTCCTTTATTAGGTAAAGTACTTCGATAAGCAAGACATTTCCAGTAATTGTTTTAAAATTTAAGAACGTGCTCATAACGTGATTCTGGCGTTTATGTAGTTCTACGAAGTTCAAATATCTGTTTCAATTAGATTTCTTGATTATTTATTCTTTATAATAGACGTCTAATTAAAGATATCTATACGTACAATTTATTTTGTTTGATTATCGAACATCATAACCAACGTCTTGATACAATTACACGTAATAAATATTTAACTAAATCTTTAAAACCAATTAAATTACTTTTTTCCTTTCTTCTTTCCAGAGTCTTTTTTACCCTTTTTCTTCCTAAACGGCCCAAATCCTTTTCTGACCATCACACCTCGCCACCATGCTTGAATTCTGGTGGCAGCTTTGTGTTGCTTGGCCACGAACTCTTCTGCTAGCCTACGCTGTTCTTTGACTGCCAAGTACTGTTCTATTTCTTGTTTGTGTTGTTCGTACTAAAATCAATAAGTCTCGGCAATTAAGAAATTAAAACAAATATGCTGCTTCCATACCAATGCTGAAATTTCCCGTAACCGTGTAAATTGTTCTTCCCTTTTTTCCTTTAATACTTGAATTTCCGTATCTCGTACTTCGACTTCTTTATCGTAGCTCTCCATCCACATTTGGATATCCTCCTCGTATTGCTGCACAAATAGATTTTATAAATAGAGATCTGGGATCAATTGAAGATGTTTGTTAGAAAAAATGAGAGAAATCCTAAGACTAAGGTTCAAGTATTGAACAATAACAAATTTAACGACTTATACGTGAAGTCCCACCGGATTTTAGTGGTTTTTATTACCTAAATAATAGGTTCAAAGTTAAAAACTTGATTTCCCTCTTACTTTTATATGATGGCACGCTTCAAACAAAACAATCTTATGAATTTGTTATTGTGCTCATGATAAAGGATCGGATGATTTTGAATCAACAAGATAGTAAATTAATTTAATTAAATTTATTAAAAACCTAAAAACAGAAATACTAGTAATGCTGTTTTGGTATAAATAATATCATGTAGTGGTATTGATAACTGAAATACTGTATGCGTTCATCAGACCCTATTTTCTGTCTTTTCTTCACTGGGAATTTCTAAAAGCGCGGGTTTACCTTTTGGGTTTCACTAATGAAATTTTCTATTTCGGCATCAATTCGCGTTTCTTTTTCTATTTCTAGTTTTGCATCATTTATGATATTCAGATAAGCTTCTTCCTGCTTGTCTAGAGTAAAGCTATTCTGCTCCATCCTTGAGTTCTCCCAACTTTCGATGTAAGTTGTTTTAACTTTATTTTCACGAAGGATGTCCTGAAAAAACTTAGACTTGTAGTGTCGATCACGACTTATTTCTACAGACCAATTTTAAATTTAAATTGTTATACAGGATGTTCCGTAACTTATTGATAAGCAACTCGTAACGGTCTTCCCCGATGCCTCCTGAATACAAATATGTTGAAATTTTAAAGATTCGCACGTTAGTTTTCTTTTACGAATCAAGAAAGCAATATATAAACTTGACAACATTGGAATTGAATTAGAGAGTTATTTAGAAAGTATTTTCGAACATATGTTTTTTAACCGTCGTCATAAATCACTCTGTATTTTTAAGTGGTTATTTATTTATAAGACTGAACGAAACGACCAACATTAACCAAACAAAACTAAAAAGAAAAATAAAATTTTTATTGTGACAGCCGTCAACATTCACACAATCTACAGTTCTCCGAGCAATTGCGTTCTGCATATTAGGAAAGCGCATAGGTACAAATGCTGCTGCTTGGTTGATGCGGCTTTCCAGTTCCTGGATGTCATTTACAGGAGATACACCAAAACGCCCCATAGAAAAACATCTAGGGTTGTCAAGTCTGAAGATATTGAAGGCCAAAGCACAAAGCCGCCCCTTCTTACCCACCTTCCAGGATAGTATTGGTTTAACCATATCTGAACATTTATTCCAAAATGTGCTGTAGCACCATCCTGTTGTCACCGCTTACCGTGCCTCATTCCCAGTGGCATATTTTCCAAAAGTACTACCTCATTTACAAAATGTAAATAATTGTGGGCGTTCAGCCTCTTTGGAATGATAGCAAGATTTAGGAAAATACGAATATTTGCAATTCCTGCCGAAACATTAATACTGAATCGAAATGGAAGATCACGGGTGGCGAAAGGATTTTCATGAGCCCAATTATGGTTCCTGCTTAAATAATACGCACCGTCGCGGGTGAATGTAGTTTCATCTACCCACAACATTTTGTTGGTGAAGTTATGGTCTAAAGTGCGCTGGTGCAGAAGCCACTGACAAAATTGAATTTGTGGATAATCAGATGGCAACAAATGCTGAACCTTAATTTCTTTTATAAAGATACAAATTATTATCCCGAAGAATACGGCGAACCGCCGACTTAAGCAACTCCAAGGATCTGGCAATACCGCCAGTACCTACTCTGACTGTGCCTCATTTATCTAAGACGTCTTCCTCAACATTTGGCGTTCTTTGCCGACCTCCTCTTAAGCCTGGATAAGAGCCAACATTGCCAGTTGCGCGTAACCATCGATCTTCATGTCTGATGGTCTGAGTCAGCGGTTCTCAAACTTTCGTATTTCCAGCCACCCTCTTTTTTACATTGAATAATTCTGCGCTCCCCTGCATAATATAAGATAGATGAGAATAACCCAATAAGCATTTAATTCGATTTGGCAATATTGGCTACGTTGCCGATGTGGTGCACCCGCACCGGAATATCACCTGATCTACTGTTACCCGAATGTTCGCGCAGATACCGATACGTCTCGAACTTACTAGATTGAAAATACACGAGTATAAAAGCAGCGGCAGCGCGTGAGTTGTTAGTTGCGTCGTTGTGACTGTATTACATAAGAAAGTTTATCAGTTGGAGTTCAAAAGCTGAAAAACAATTATTGTATATTTACGAACACGTTTAGTAAATATGGATAGATTTTTAATTGGTGGCAAACGTAAGCTTAAAGACGAAGAAGCTTCTAATTTATTAGAAACACCCAGTACCAGTGCTAATCCTGCTAGAAAATCAAAAACACGAAAATATGACCAAGCATACTTAAACTTCGGTTTTACAAGTATTGAAATTAGTGGTGAAGAAAACCTCAATGCGTTATTTGCCTCTAAAAATTTGGCTGCAAGAAGCATGAAACCCAATAAATTGAAGAGGCATTTAGAAACTCTGCACAAAGAATATGTCGATAAGCAGAGAAACTTAGATCTTTCAGGAAACAGAAGACAAATTTCCACAAAGCTCTTACAGTAAATGACAAAGCTTTTTTATCATCATACAAAGTGGCTTATAAAATAGTCAAGTGCAAGAAGCCACATACGATTGCAGACCAACAAATTTTACCAGCTGCCATAGACATGGTAGAAGCAATATTTGGTGAAAATTATGCTGAAGAACTCAAGAATATTCCTCTGTCAAACGATGCAATTTGCCGAAGAATTGCTATTTTGTAAGCCTGTACAAGGAAGAGCAATTGGTGTCGAGTTGTTTAGAATTACAAATGATGCTATTGTAAGCGCAAACTTGCAGTGGAAGGATTGTGTTGGAATTTGCACCGATAGAGCTCAAGCAATGTCTGGGAGATATACTAGTTTACAAGCACTTGTGAAGAAGGAATTTTCAGTAGTAGTCTGGACACACTACATGATTAATCGGGAAGCTTTATGTAGCATCAAAATTGCTAAGTCCTGAGCTAAATATTGTTTTGATAGTACATACCTATTAGGGGAACATGGGGAATAACGGGGTAGTGGGGCAAAACGGGGTATAGCTTCTAATTTTTCAACAGGTAGTGATATCTATCGGAATTCATCAGAACTATATTTTTATGCCACGATCTAGTAGCCCGCAAGAGATCACAGCCATTCCTTGCGTCAGTGTCAGGGAGTTGTATGTCGTGCCGTATTGTTTGGTGAATTTGCAATATAAAATCGATCTTTAAAAACATGTACGTATATCTTAGATTAATTTAAGTAAAATCTGTTTGCAGTATGTTATAGTCTTGTTCTTATTCTTCAAATTGTGATCATGTCGTTACATTTCATGCATTATTCTACCTGTAGTAATTGTATAACCTATAAATGAGCACGCGGGGCAAAATGGTGTAGTACCCCGTTTTGCCCCGTACGATATTTTTCAATGAATTTTAGCTAATTGTGCGTTTTGTGTGTGTTTAGAATGGTGAGAACTTACGTAAGGACGTCACAAAGGCAAGAGTGGTCTGAGGTGTCGATGATTGAAGCAGTTCAAGCAGTAATAAATGGGTTAATGGGATATAAAAAAGCAGCTGCTCAATTTCATGTGCCTCAAACAACTCTAGAGCGTTATGTAAAGAAAAAGAGAAATAATCCAGACTATGCTGTTAAAAAAACTATGGGACATTACACCTGCGTTTTCAGTAGAGAACAAGAATCTGAACTTGTTTACTACTTAACCAAAATGGAATCTCAACTTTTTGGTCTTACAACTATCGAACTTCGTGAACTTGCTTTTCAATTAGCTGAACGCAATAGAATTGTTCATCCTTTTGGTGCGGACGAGAAAGCGGGAAAAGATTGGGTGCGTGGATTTATGGCTCGTAACCCTACTCTAAGTCTAAGAACACCGGAAGCTACATCAGCAGCTCGCGCAATGGGATTCAATAAAATTGCTGTAAAGCAATTCTTTGACCTTCTTTCAAATGTAGTCGACTCTTACCACCTTACAGGGGATAGGATTTTTAACTGCGATGAAACGGGATTAACTGTAAACCCTAAAGGACATACAAAAATAATAGCCAAAAAAGGACGTCGCCAGGTTGGAACCATAACATCGGCTGAGAGGGGTGAAACTGTCACCGCTGAGATTTCCTTCTCAGCAGCTGGATCATATGTCCCACCTATGCTAATATTCTCACGAAAACGGATGCGGCAAGAATTTGAAACTGGACTTCCTGCTGGTGCTTACGCGGAAGTTCATGAAACAGGGTGGATCACCAAGGAACTCTTTTTTTCTTGGTTTCAGAAGTTCATAGCGTTCACAGGAGCAACGAAACAAAGGCCGGTGTTACTTTTATTAGACGGACATGCGACCCACACAAAGAATTTGGCACTGATTGACCTAGCACGAGATAACGGGGTGATTCTTCTGTGTTTCCCACCCCACTGCTCACATAGGCTCCAACCACTTGATGTTGCTTTTATGAAACCTCTCAGTAAATATTACGAGGACGAAGTTCGAAAATGGCTCAGATGTAATCCTGGAAAAGTCGTCACATTGTTTCAGATCGCAACTTTGTTTGGAGCAGCTTATACACTAGCGTCTACAATGAGCACAGCTGTTAATGGGTTCCGAAAACCTGGAATCTGGCCAGTTGATATTAATGTGTTTAGTGATGCAGATTTTATGCCATCTGCAACAACAGATATTCAGCTACCTCTTCCTCATGTGAATGCTGCTGATTTAACTCCAAGGTATTCTCCGACCCCATCAACTTCGCAGAACTCTCCACAATCATCAACATCACATAACTCTCTAAGACCATCAATTTCTCAGAACTCTCCAAAATCATCAACATCACATAATTCTCTAAGACCATCAACTTCACAGAGGCATCCGCTTCCATCACATTCGAGCCAGGATGATCAGATAGAGATGCTAAACTGCAGCAATAGCTTCCTGTGTGCCAGTCCTGAAAACATTTTGCCCCTCCCAAAAGTTGCTCAAAATAATAAGCGAGTTTCCAAAAGACGTGGTAAGACGACTATCTTAACATCATCTCCATACAAAGAGGAACTAGCATCTGCTGAAAATAAGAAAGGTGACACGAAAGCTGTAAAAAGGCGTTGTTTCAAAACAGAAAAAGCATCGAAAAAGGTACAAAAAAAAACAAAAATTTCCAAAGCAAAACGTAACCCGGCAATTCGTTTGGAACCTCCATCATCAGCAAGTGACAGCGAAGAAGTAGATGAAGCAGATGATTGCCTCTATTGCCATGATTTTTCTCACGAAGGATGGACTAGATGTGCCTCTTGTTCAAAATGGGCTCATGACAGCTGTGCAGGAATTGATAGCGATGATGAGGATGCCACACATATTTGTGTTTTCTGTGAAAAATAAATGTTCCACTACCTAGATTTAAAGAAAATGTTATTTTTCTGTAATATTCTTTATTATTAATAAAAAAAAACACTACCTCGACTTGCCCCGCCTACGGGGCAAAATGGGGCAAATGACTTGTTTTATTTTAACTTTTTTTTTAAATTGTAATCACTAGATGTTAATCCTGTCAATATTTTTTTTATGCGCAGATATTATGGCAATAGGTTGCTTATCAATAAAAATGATTTAAACAATATTTGATGTAAAATAAATATATCCAAACATTAAGTACCCCGTTCTGCCCCATGTTCCCCTACCTAATGTAGTAAATTATATAAAAACCAGATCTCTAAAATGAAGGATTTTCGCTGCTGTTTCTGATGATATGGGAGCAGAACATATATCATTGTTGTTTTACTCTTCGTCCAGATGGTTGTCACGCGGTAAGGTGTTCAAGCGCGTCTACAAACTGGGAAATGAAATAACGATATTCTAGAGCCAGGAAAGTTCTACGACAATTTATTTCTAATGAAGCTCTCCTACTTACATCGCAATAGCTCGCAGAGCTATGACCAACCTGACAAAGATGTGGAAAGACCAACATATCACAAGAAACACTAAGATTGCTCTAGTGAAATTACTTATCTTTACAATCTTTATGTATAAACCAGACATGTGGATAAGCAAAGCATTAGACTTAAAGAAAATAGATGCATTCGGGATGGCGTGGAAAAATTTAATTCATTTAATCTTCAACTTCAAGGAAATAATACAAATATATTTGATTTAAGTGAAAGGATCAACGCTTTTTGTAAGTGAATACAGTTATGGAATAACTTTTTTTTTGTTTTATATATATAGTACAAATTTACAAGCTGCTCCAAGGAGCTATAAGTAAATTGGCTGAGTACTAAACATTGATAGGAGACGCTGTCCAGCGACAGCACTCCAATGAGTAATAATACAGATGATTATAATTTGTTATTTAGTTAACGTCGGTTGGCCATCTTCGTTTTAGTCTTCTGATTTCCGGTGGATCTCTCAGCTGGCTGACTTGTTCATTTGGGTGTCCTGCAATTCGGTCTAAGTAGTTGGTGGTAAGTCTGCGAATTTCTTCCTGTACTAATGGAATGCCTGACTCATCGTGCAAAGTTTTGATGCTGACATACCATGGGGCGTCGAATATCATCCTTAGGACTTTCGATTGGACTCTTGGCAGACACCAAGACACAGAATTGAGATAATTGATTATAAAACACTCTTCCAGGAACTAGGTGGAAAATTCCTAATTGGCAGAGATTGGAACGCCAAAAACACTAACTGGGGATCAAGGTTAACCACTACGAAAGGTAGACATTTGCAACAGGCCATCGTCAACCACAATTGTTCTTATTTATCTATTGGGCAAGCAACATACTGGCCTACGGACACACACAAGATACCCGACCTACTAGACTTCTTCGTTCTAAAGAATTTAGCCACAAACTATACTACCATTGAAGCAAATTGGGACCTTTCATCCCACCTTACACCTATAATAGTCACATATAATTAGTCGAAGCAAACCCTCCAAATTAAGCTCGCCAAGAATGGATTGGACCTCGTTTCGTAGTTTCATCGAAGACCACATTAGCCTCTCCATTAAATTACAAGAACCTGAAGATATTGACACCGCAGTCAACTATTTTACCAGAGTAATACAAGAAGCAGCATGAAAATCTACACCACCCGAGCCCTCAGGAGTGGATTCTAGTAGTAACACTCCGTTATTCATCAGAGAATTGGTTGCAGAAAAAAGGAGAGCCAGATGCAGATGGCTTAGGAGCCGAAACCGAATAGATAAAATCGAGTACAATAGGCTTACAAGACAACTAAAAGCAGCTTTGCAAAACGTTCGCAACACTGAATTCGAGTCATACATCACCAACCTATCAAAGAAGGACCACTCCTTGTGGAAAGCAACTAAGAAGTTCAAGAGATCCATTACCCACATTCCCCCTATAAGGAAAGAAGATGATAGTTGGGCGATAACTGACAAGGAGGAAGTTAATATCTTCGCTTTTCAGCACACCAACACCACAAGGAAATAATAACAATGATGTTATGATAACACGCTACCTCGTTAGTTCATGCCCAATGACTCGACCAATCAACCCCTACTCCCTATCAGAAGTTAAACAGGAGATCACAAAATGTAGTAATTACAGGGCACTCGGATTTGACCTGATCACCGGCCGAATACTCAAAGAGTTGTCTGGGAAAGCTCTCGTAATGTTGACCACAATATTCAATAGCATGGTAAGATTAGCCTACTTCCCAATGACCTGAAAATTCGCCCAAATCATTCTAATTCCCAAACCAGGCAAACCGCCAAATAGTGTTACATCTTATCAGCCTATAAGCCTTCTGCCAATCTTGTCTAAAATATTTGAGAGACTGTTGCTAAAAAGACTTTACAAAGACGTTAACCTAGACGAAATAATACCCTCACATAGAAAAACTGAATAACAAATTAAAAGAAAATTTGAGATGTTTCCTACGATGTGTGAATTTATTCGGAGTTTTTGTTGTGATAAAAATGTAAAAATTTATTTTTGATGTCTTGTTCATATATTCGACGCCCTGTACAGCTTCGGCGTCCCCCTAGGGGGCGCGCCCCAGAGTTCGAAAACCGCTGGTCTGAGTAACAGTACATCTTCTGTTCGGATAGTGCTGCCTGTACAATTTTACCGCCTCAAAAATTACCACGGCATTCACCAACTAACCAAATCATATCAACATATTCATCACACGTAAATTCCATACTTTACGTATACAATCTAACGTAATAGGAACGCAAATCGGAAATTAAATAAGTCGACTCAAATGTGAACTATGAAATTGACAACACAAACCTGATTTTTTTAAATTTTATGGTATTCATGTGGCCAGGTTTAAAATTGTGAATGTAACAACATTTCTAGGCAAAATATTATCAATGCCATGAACTATTATTATAGTTTTTTTTTTATATACTTCTTGTAGCATTACTAAGGTCCATTTTGTATTAATGGCAGCAAATCTATATTTTTGGTTTTAATGGTATTCAACACTAAAGTTTGGAACTTTATGGTGAGGTAATTGAACTTGCTGATCTTTAAAATTTCAACATATTTGTATACAGGGAGGATCAGGGAAGGCCGCTACCAGTCCCTTATGGATAAGTTACGGGAGTCCCTGTATAATTAGAGTTATCTACCAGTATATTTTCTGATTAACAACATGATATTTAAAAAATGGTATAAGTATTAGTTGTGTTGAAACATTTTTTAATGGTAAAATAAACCTTTGTTTTACCTGAAATTCATCTTTTAAGTTTCCAATAATCTCACTGCAGCCTTGAATTTTTTGTAACGTCTCACGTCGTTCACGTTCCAGCAAATTTTGAAGATCACCCAGTTTGTTTCTGTTCTTCATTTCTTTGTCTAAAAGTTGATTCTCTTCGTAAAATATCTGTTCGTGTTGGTTAAGTTGGTCTACTAAATATCTATAGCTGCCGTTACTCTTTAGATCTTTGATGGTTTCCCTGATAATATTTTCCACATAGGAACGGTCTGTTTGAAACTTGATAAATTTTTGTTTATCCAACGCGATTTCGTATGGTTCTATCGTTTCAGGATCAAAAACTTGTACATCACCTAAAGCAGTGTTTAGTCTCTCCGCAAGGCTCTTGAACGCCACATTGTTTTGAACATCCGGCAAATTTCCTATTCTTCCTAAGATGGCGAGTTCATCTGCAGCTTCTTCTAAAACCGTAGCGGCGGCAATGGCTTCCAGCGGTGGAAGTTTGTATTTATTGGTTTGTACTTCATAATGCTCTTCTTCCGATAAAAGCGAGTTTTCTTCTGGAAGTTGAACTTTGAGTTCTTTTTCATCTTCGCTGTTTGGATTATCCTCATTATGTGTGTGATCCCCAGATTTAAAAATAGTTGTAATAGGAGCTACCTTCTTCATTTTTTATTCGAGGTATAAATTCTTGGAGGATGCCCATCAATTTATAAAAAAAATCGCGTTTCTGTTGCCATTCGCGGGATAAAAGTAAATATATGTAAAATTATGGCAGCATGTACAAAAGTTGCTTAAATCCTATACCTACAACTTACATATATAAGTAAATTACACTACGAAAAAAAAAAAACGCCACGCTAAACGTCATTTACTTCCCGTACTGAAATATTAGTTGCCTGATGATGTATTGCCATAGCAGCAAATTTGTTTGATATCTTAGTAACCCCCCAGGTGGCTGCATATTGATTAGCTATAATAAATATTTAGAAGGAACTCAAGACGGCATCTAGTTGGTCTACAGTGCAGCAGTTTATTAATTTTTTAACCATAACAAATCCAAAAGTTCGTAGTTTATAATTTATTGTAACAAATATCGCTATCATTCGCTTAAAATTATCAGACAAAAAGTCGTTTATGGTAAGCGTTTTAACTAATTTTTAGTAAAGTAAACAATTCTGTCATTAAATGTGGAATTGTTTTAGATCGTGCTTTAATATATTTTGAATGTATTGGTAATTAAGGTATAACGCATTACCACTCACTTAGTACGTATATAAATATCAAACCCAGTACTACTTTTATTTGTATTCAAGAGATACTCTTCAACTAACAACAATCATGAAACAATTCGTAGCAGCATTAGTAATTTTGTCCGCAATTGCCTTCTGCTCTTGCAAGCCCGTTGGACCAGACAGCGAAGGTAATGTAACATTTATTTTGATATTTATAATTTATATTATTTTTCAATTTTGTTATTAGTATTTTAGAGTGTCATCCTAATCAAGGTTGTTAAGTTACATTGAGAATGTCATTTTTACTGGGGTTTAAATTGAGAAATAGTAATCTTATAAATCATATGTAGTAAATTACAGGATTAATTGTGCAACTGTTTTGTATTCTAACAGGACATGTGATCAAGGAACGTTCAGCTCAATTAGGATTCTTAGGAGGCAGTGGTAGTTCAAGTGGAGCCCAGTCTTCTTCCTATTCCGAAAGTGGTAGCATCGGCGGTGGGCTAGGTCCTCTAAATTTAGGAGTCAGTGGTAGCAAATCTGTTTCTCAAAGCAGCGCTAGTTCCAGTTCTGGGGCTTTAGGAGGAATTTTTGGTTAACAATTATTTTGTATTACAAGTAATATTAAATGAACAGCGATACGAAATAATGTACAGTAACAAATAAACCACTAATTAATTTAAGTGTATTTATTTAATTTTATTTCTGTGACTAAAGAACTTCTTTGTATCTGGTATTAACATTTCTAATTATCTGGCCTATATATACACATTACAATGTGAACAATTTAATTTGTAAATACCCGACTGTAACAATTCCTACATTTGGATTTGAATAAGGCATGGAAAGTGTTACAAAAAATTATAAGCAAGACAGTACATTCAAAGTAATTTTTAAACAACAAAAACGCGTTCAGTAGCTTATTCCACGTCAAAGACTGGACGAATGGTTTGTTCAAATTAGGTACCTACAAATTATACAGTGTGTCTCAGATGGAGTAGGCTACCATGCATATCTTTCTTATTGTTAAAGATAATGATTTGTTTAAATGGGAAAAGTTGTGCAGTTTTGAGAGCTGGTTCAGATTACGTTGCGAAAATTTTAAAATTTCGGGCATGTTAGTAATTATTCCCAAGAAACTGAAAATCGCTATTTTCTTTATAGTTACAGTCTTTGTAATTATAAAAGATATGAAAACATGTTTCATGTAAAAGTTATTTGATTTGATTAGGTACACTCAAAATAAAATTCAAAATGGCGGTTTTTGAGATATTGGTAGCGACTTTCTAATACCAAATGGACGCTGTATTGGATTTTGACATGGGTAAATAACATTTTTTTACTGTTTTCAACGATGTATCACAACTTTAATCTGAATAAAAAATTATTAAAAATATTAGGTGTTATAATTTTAATTCAAGTAAGTATGAAAATAAATGCAGTTTAAGTTTACTTTGGAAATAATTTTGTTTTGTTTTATATAATAGGAAATACATTGCCACTAGTCTTAAGACTAAGCAGCAATTCTTATGTAACTTAACTTGTTACGGGCCAAACGAGCTATTTCGTCGACCCGCAAACAGGATAGGTGGAAAAGGCCCACAACTTAGCTCATAGCATAGTTGGGGAAGTTCACGGAAATCGCTTAAGGGAAGAAATCCTCCTGGTTGTGTACAGGGTATGTCGAAATTAACGGGCGCCACCTTCCAAATCACAGCTGATTGCAGGTTCTCGTGGAAGGCCGAGCAGCCAGCAGCTTACGGGAGTCGGACTCACCTTTATTGTGGCTCCTCCTGTATGTAAAGCTTGCAAAGTTCATGCAACACAGATAAAAAAATATACAGAACTAAAAGATATAATAAATTTCAAAACACATCTAATTAAACTATTGTAAATAAATGACAATACAAAAAAAACGGTGATATTATAGTTCAATACTACAAACGGTTAATTGAACGTTCAAAAGGAGGCCCGCCGCCCCTGGCTTTCGGCATTTAAATTCTTCAAACAAATCTACGTGGCAAGTGGCGTCTGAGTTTACAAGAATAATACAATATATAATTACTATTTACCATTAACAGGAAAAGAAAATGACAATTGACGACCGAAGGTCGCTTTTTGTCGCATTAAAAAAAAAGATTTAATCACTTTAATCACTATCTTGGGGTGTTCTTGTGTTCTTAAGACGTAGGCAAAATCCACGGCCACGCCCCTAAAGACTGATTCAAATGGAAACAATTAAGGACCAAAACTTCAATGCGTTCGTCGCAACGGCGCCACCACCAGAGGGACAGGAAATGGGCTCGATATTAATCCGCCAAAGGCGATCGGCAATTTCGCACCGAATTTCAGGGTCGACACTTGTCGATGATTCTGTTCACCCCACGGTGAAAACAGCGTTACGAAATTCACGCGATGGACACCCATCGAAAACCCAAGCCGCCCCTGCACTACTTAATTACGGCGCTGCATCGCAGCGACTGGGTCGAAGAAGATGTTTAGTCCGACTTGGTCGAAGAAGATGTTGAGTCCGACTACCGAGGAAACGCAACGCGAACCTGCATTGCTTAAAAAGATTACACCATATTGCGAAATATGGTGCCACAATTCCAGAACAAATCCTTACACGTGCGACTACCGGGAATCATTACAACACAGAATCCCAAGAATTGTTGTTGTTAGCAAATCCAGCCTACAAAGGAAACTTTTCAAAGGCTTTGCGAAATTGGCCTTCAATAACTCAATCTTAAAAGAAATAATATAGCGATTGACTTAAAAATGGCAATTAAAATAGAATTTTGATTACTATGGAGCAGCAATTAAAATATGACTTTAATTCAGATGAAATGGCAAAACTAAATGAACATAACAAACTTTACTAATTGTTCATTGAGATGTTACCCATTGGTTCTCTTCTCAGTTCTAGTAACTTGGAATACTCGTTTCGCGTGTTAGCACTTCGCTTTGCTCTGCTTTTACACTGACACTTTCGTTACTTCACACTAACTCAAAGGGTGTTATCCTCTTGAGTCTTCTAACTAGTTCTGCATTGTCAAGGAGTTGTATGGCCTCGACGTTTACATGTTCATGAAGCCTGGTGTCGTGCTTATTGGCGATGTTTTTTATTTCTTCAAGCACAGTTTTTATCCCTAGGTCCTTGTGGATGTCACTGTTTCTAGAGTACCAAGCCGCACTTATGATGTTTCTTAGCTTTTTGTTCTGGAATGTTTGAATTATGTTGATGTTGCTCTTGTTGGCGCAGCCCCAAAGTTGACAACCGTATGACCATACCGGTTTTATTATTTGGTTATACATCAGGAGTATCTTGTTGTGGATTGATAGTTGGGCCTTCCTTCCCAATAGCCAATACATCTTTCTATATTTCATGTTTAGCTCTTGTCGTTTTTTCTTGATGTGCTTTTTCCAGCGTAGTTTGGCATCCAGGTTCATACCAAGATACTTTGCTGTATTAGCATGCGGTAAGACGCTGTTGCTTAGTGTCATTGGTACAGATTCCTCCTTCTTGTTCATGAAGTTGATGTGCACTGACTTGTTTTCATTTAGCTATATTCACCATCTTTTTGTCCATGTATCTATCTCGTTTATGGCTTGTTGTAGCACTGCTGTTGTTTCTTCAGTACCTTCGCCGACCGCTAGTATTGTAGTGTCGTCTGCAAAGGTGGCTATAGTTGCCTGGTTGGTTATCGGGATGTCGTTGGTGTACAAGAGATAAAGTATTGGCCCTAGTACACTGCCCTGTGGTACTCCTGCCTTAATTTCGTATTAGTCGGAATATGTATCTTGTTGCTTAATTCTGAATAGTCTGTCCGCAATGTAAAACTTCTCAATGTTGCATGTTATTTTGTGGACTTGGTCTACAGTTGAATGCTGATTTCTGAATCCAAACTGGTGTGTAAGGATCAGCTATTTTCTTTCAATTATTGGTTTAAGCCTTTTGAGGAATAGTTTTTCAAATAGCTTTGACATGATCGGTAGGAGCGAGATGGGTCGGTATGAAGTTGCTTCATTTGGTGGTGTTCCCGGCTTTTGTATCATTATTACTTCGGCCACCTTCCATACGCTTGGTACATGTTTCATTCGAAACGCTGCTTTTATTAAGTTAGTTAGCTTTACTATACCTTTTCTAGGCAGCTGTTTTAGTTCTTCTCCTGTGATTAAATCAAATCCCGGAGCTTTCCTTGGATTTATATTTCTTTTAATTTCTTTTGCCACTTCTCAAGGAGTAACCGGTTTTATCTCTTCATCTTTTCTTTCAGCTTCTGCCTGCAATAGTTCATGTGGTATTTGTTGTTTTTTCGCTTGAAATATCTTTTCAATGTGTTTTGCAAAAGCATTTGCTTTCTGCTTGTTGTCTTTTGCCTATCCGTTTTCCGTTCTCATTGGCGGCATCTGGGTTATTGGTCTTTTGATTTTCTTAGTCGCTTTCCATAGGGAGTAGTCATGTATCTTTGTCATTCGTCAGATTTTTTAGCTAGATATTGATCGATTCGTTTTTAACTTCTTGTATTTCTCTTCTAAGTTGTTGTGTAGTTGGTTTAATCTAGTTTTATCTACTGGGTCTACTGGTCTGTAGCCATTTTTTTCTTGCTTTTCTTTTTGCAGCAACTAGCTCCTTGATTTCTTTGGGGTAATTTTGCCTATTGTTTTCATTTTGAATACGGGGGTACTTTTCCATGACGCTTGTTGGATGTTCACTACAAGTTTTTCAGCTTCGCTCTCGAATTGCTTTTTACTTCTCAATGGTACGTTGAGCTGGATCTTGTTGCTCAATTCTTCTCGAAATATTTTCCAGTCTGTGTGCTTATTGGTCAGCATTGGGATGCATTGTTTCTTAATAACATTTTCGCTTAGTGTTAATATCATTGATGAGTGCTCAGCGCTCAGTTCAAAGTTTTCCTCGAAACTGTTGGCTGATATCTTTCTGGAAATGAAGAAGTCTATCAGGTCTGGTATTTCATTTGGGTCTGTAGGCCAGTAGGTTGGTTTCCCCGTGGAGTCGACAGTACAATTCCTCTCATCTATGGCTTGGAAATAAATAAATCAAAATGATTATAATAAATGTTCAAAATGCTGGCCGTTATTGGCTGGCCACACTCGACACCGTTTTGCGCACTACCAGTTACTTTTCGCAGTGTATTACAATTAATACCGTTAAATACTTGCACCACTGCAGTTTTTCTACATTATTATAATTAAGATTACTTCCAAGCACTTTACCCTGATATTAAAATATCATTTAAATAATTGTAACATTTCTGGCATTGCGCGTAGGAGCGCCATCTTGTTGGTACCATATTTGAACATTTTGTGCCAAAGATAGATCATTTAATAAACCCTGTAAAGATGTTTGATGACTTTCCAAATACCGTCGCACAGTTAAGTTTCTATCAAATATTATAAGACTAATTAGGCGATTTCCCAATATGCAT
Source organism: Limonius californicus (assembly GCA_014611495.1). NCBI lineage: Eukaryota > Metazoa > Arthropoda > Insecta > Coleoptera > Elateridae > Limonius > Limonius californicus. The sequence continues at coordinate 8,132 of JABXWE010006003.1, read as the reverse complement.
TTGAGTATTTATTATAATTTTAATATTTAATAGTATTTAAATGTTTTGTTTTTGTTTCATTTGTTTCCAAAGTAAACTTAATGTGCATTTGTTTTTCATTCTTACTTGATATAAAATTAAAACATTTAATAACTTTTACTATTTTTTTATTTAGATATAAGTTGTAATACACGGTTGAGAGGAGAAAAAAAATGCTACATGCAAAAATCCAATATGGCATCCATTTATTATTAGAAAGTTTCTACCAATATCTCGAAAACCGCCATCTTGAATTTTATTTTGACATTATGTTTAAATGTCCCCAATCAAATAAAATAACTTTTACATGAAATTTTTTCATATCTTTTATAATTACGGAGATATTTGACTGTAAAGAAAAAGAATAACTTTTAAAATGTTGGGAATTTAAAAACAGCATCTGAACCAACACTCAAAACTGTACAACTTTGGCCACTTAAACAGGTCTCTTCTATCTTTAATAATAAGAAAGATACCTATCGTAGCCTACTCAATCTGGGACACCCTGTATTGTTCAACGTGTAATTCTGTATACATAGTCCAGAAAGTTATAAGTTTTGATACGAGATACATATAAATACAAATATAACGTACCTTCTAGCACAGAAGGCAAGGAGAACTTAATATGATGAATTGTACGAATAATTAAAAAAATTGTATTTAAAAGAAGAAGGAAGTTTTGCCAGAAAGGTCATCTAAAGTTTTCTCGGCAGTTAACCTTGTTAAAATGTGTAGATGGAATTAGTTTACATTTTGCTGCTGGTTATAACGGCTTTTACGTCGAGTGGATACAAATTTCATTTATTTTTAGCTACTACATTCGAGCACTGAAATTTATTATCATCGGTATCAACAAAGCTGATACAAAAGATTAGCTACCGGCCTTTCATGGTTGAATTCTATAAACAATGTATTTTTTTATTGGTTTAATGGCAAATTAACAATCAGAACCAATTACAATAAATGTTCTGTGAGTTAATGTGATGACATTATTGGCATGAGGGGGAAATCCATCCATCGATGTTATCCCGTTACAGAAGAGCTAGTCTCCTTTTAGGTCACTGGGCCATTTCTTCATTTTTAATCTTCTTGGTGGGAGATCCTGATAAACAATGTATAGACGACAAATATTGATTTTTGTTCATAAAAAAAGGATTAGAAATATTTAAAGTATACACTGGTTTACCTACCTCAATCATTGAGAGTCTCGCATAAGTTTGCATTAATTCGTGTTTTCATTTTCTTAACATTATTTATTGGCTCACCATCTAGTTGTCGCCACATATTTGGTAAAGCCGCCAACAATATTTCTTTTTGCACTTGGTTGCACTAAATAAATGTACACTGTGCGTGTGATAAAAGATTTAATTATAAACGAATATGACAACAGCGGTAACACAAAATAATAACGAAATATCGCGAAACTAGAATACGATTGACCTTTTGTAGTAGTTCAGATGCAAGAGTGGACGAGTCTTGGTACTCTATGGGGTGCCCGCGATGACCCTTCTTGCATTTCCAGCGGGCGTGATATCATTCTGGAGAAACTGATTCCATTGTGTGTATCGTTTGCAAAATCTTGTTGCTATGGTAGCGATATTCCATAGGTTCGAAGAATTTACGTATGTGGTCTTGGAATTTAGAACTTATCGCTATGGCTCTTTTGAGTAAGATAAAAAAATATTCGTTCATAAAAATTTTCTTGTTCCATGAACACGATGGTCTACTGTACTAATAATATTTATGTCGGGCTGCTAGTGATTAGATATCCGCAATGTAAACTATTGCTTTACAGTTTTTAAAATTCAAGTAGGTACATATCAGAGATTTTATTAATAGTACATGGCTGCTTACGAAAGCGATCACAACTAAAATTTGAGTGGCGTAGAAAGTCATGGAACGAAAACTGTTAGTAAGTAAGTAACACTGGAAGACAAAACGATTAAGAAGTAGAAGAAATAAGAAATTCTATAAAATACGCAAGAAACCTGGGAAAGCAAATTGTCTAGACTCTAGAGGTTAATGGACTAATCTGTAGATTAATGGAGGTGTGGACGTGCTTGATTAGCTGTTGAACAGAAAATCAAATTTTCATGGGAGATTGGGAATCCCATTATAAAAATCTGCTAGCAGAAAACTTAGCGGGATTTAAGGTGTGTGAAACAAATCGTAGAAACTCAACAGATAAAATGATTCTCATAATAACTGAAAACGAATTAGAAACTGTAATTGAAATAATGAAAAATAACAGAGCTGATCAGCTGTGGTCCCGCACAAGGTAACGTTTATGCCCGCTAATAAATAATTGTATCCAACGAGGGCTTGTTTTAGATCACTGGAAGACTTCCTTTATTACACTTGTTCATATGAAAGGAGTCTTAAATGATAACAATAAATACAAAGGATTGAGAGAGATAATACCTAAAAAATTGAGGAAAAATATAGAACACGTAAGCAGTGATAAACAGAATGGATTTGTAATAGGAGGAGGATGCGTAGAAAACTTGTCCATAATACGATAGCTTGCAAAAAAGAGACTCACTTACCTTTTGTAGACGCAGAGAAAGCTTATGATCCTAGAAGTCCTACATATAATAGATTTTTAAGTTTCGGATTCATTCGCTATTTTCCATAAAAACTAGTATTTAATTTTCAAGAAAACTAAACTCGATTAATGTGAATAAATTTTGAGAACAAAACAAGAGATAAGGTTACATGAGCTTGATTAGGTAATTAAAGGTGCGCAGAGAATTATTTTATGTTTTGTTGCTGGTTACAACAGCTCCTGTTTCAAGTGGGTTCAAAATTCATTTAATTTTGAGTACTACATTCGAGTAGAGAATGTGATAATAATCTTGAAATTATCACCAATGCTGTTACAGATTACCGATTTTTGCTTTGCGCTTTCACAAAAAATATGGAATATTTGTATAATAGTATTACTGAGGAGAAACACATGTCAGAGAAGAGGCCGATGCCCAACAGTGGGACAAAAAAGGCTGTCAGTGGTGAATGATGATTATTTTGTAGATTTCTTGAATAAATTTTATGCTAATTAATTACTAAATAAACTTTAGCTTTATCCCCGTTTTAGTTCTTTGGAAAAAAGGTGTGACCTAAGAATGGTAAAATGAATTCAAATTTAACAGTTACTGCATTTCCCAGAACGGTGTAAAGCTATAGATGGTTCTAAATTATAGATACATACTTCTAGTTTTTGGTTTAATAACTTTTTTGAGAAATGGGAATACGTTTTCAATCGATTTAGATGTCTTACTGTTTATATGTTTTTGATTAGATGACAAATTGCTTCCATTAAATGTTTTAACATAATAACTATCTGTTTGTAGGATTTCAGTAGTTTGGCGAAATGGATATTTACATGCAAAATAATAATCATTTTATCGGTTATCTCCAAAAAATCCATTATATCTTAAACAATAACTCTTTTACTTCGATCGGATTTGTTGTAAATCTTATCTTTTTAATAATACTTCAGTTTATTTGACAAGATTGTTTATTAGATTTCAAATTGTATAAAAAATAAAGGCGTAATATCACACAAAAGTGTATACAATTATGAATATTCTACATATTTAAGCAATACATCTGAAATATTAAAAACAATTTCCCACTACTGTGCAAATTGTTTCGTTGTACAAGGCAATTACGGCTGTCACAAGTTCGAAAACCCAATTTGAAACGAAGATTTTGAGAACTGGCGACAAGAATGTGATCACTACTGATGTGAACATATTAACCATCCAGTCAACCAAAACATTTCCAGTGAATTTCAAAGAGATTTTCCTGTAAAAATGTATCTTAGGATTAATGGGTAACTTGTAGAATAAAAAGTCTTACCCGGATTTGTTAAGTTTGTAACTTTCCAATTCAGCCTGTAGAGTGATAATGTCGACTTTAATAGTAATGGTGAACTTGGAGTCTCTAATTTTACCATCGATACCTCCTGATGGTCCAATGTTCATAAGCTTGGCTTTGTATTCGTAGTTAAACTAAAATAAAATTCAATCATAATCTATGATTAAATGCAAAAGTTATGTAATTCAGGAAGTATACTTACCAATAAATCTGTAAATGTAAGAGGCAAAGTAAGAGTTAATTTTTCTCCATCGGAACTTAGGGTGCAGTCATTTACACGTTCAAGAGTACCCAAGCCTTGCAACCAACCATTTTTCAGGGTCATTTGGGCACTGTAGGTAATCAACAACCATTTCTAGAATATCAGCTGTAAGTGCTATGAAATAAAAAAAAAGTATGTATTTCTTACGAATTCCCATTCAAATCCTTCATCTTCTAGTGGAGTTGGATCCAAACCCGACATAATAATCTCGCGATTAAGTTTAACAAGCCATTGATCAACTTGTTCGTTAATGTTAACTACTTCATCGGCTTTGCCGGATCTGCAAAGAAAACATACAAATAAAATAAGCTTTAATTGAAATTTGCTATAAATTGCATACCGTTTGAAGAGGTCTACGAGGTTCTTTAGTTCTTCTTCTGGAATGAGTTTTTTTCCCAGCTCGGGGATGATTCTGATGATTTCCGCTTCTGCCACTTGTTCATCATCGAAAGGCTTTGCGTTTGTTAACGCAAATGCCAAAATAACCAAAAATAAGCCAAATTTAATCATTTTAGACGTTTATGATTCTATCGGCTTGAGTAGAATACTGAATGTGGTGTAGTAGATTGATCTTATATAGCGCTGCTCTCGTAGAACTTTGGTAAATTAAGAGATTAGATAAAGTTTCTTACTTGCAAATTATTTTAAGTTGACTGCTATATTTTAGTACCGCTCTTATAACATTGCCTGAACTATTATTAATAACTTTAGTTAATTGCGTAGACTGAAAGTATAATTATTTAGTATGTAAAGTACAGGCTTTTAAGTGTCCTCACGGGCTTCCTAACAGGAGATGCGGCTATTAAGGAACATCTCTGGACGATCAAGTAGTTTGATGGAGATCCCACATGTAGACTTTCCATTGAGGAACCAGAAACATCGATGCACGTTCTGTGCAATTGCGATGAGTGCACAAGACAACGCATACTCGGTCAATATATGGAACCGATGAACCAGGGTGAATTGAATAAGCGTTTTAGGCTGCAGTGCCTCCGGAGCCTATGGTATACTGATCCGATGGAGGAAAAAATTATAATTCAAGAAACGTAAAGAAACTTTAACAAATAAAATAATATAACCGACTTTTTGCTACTTAACCCTCGACCCCTTTTTTCCTCATTCACCCCCCCCCCCAACAGAACCGCTTTCGTATTACTTCAGGGGGGCGCGGGCGTCCCTTACACACTAACCATTCATGCAACATGCACCCTAAACTGTCCTTTAACTCAATGCCTGCATGTATGAAACGTTTTGAACTTTTTCTGGATAAAATCATCCAACCACCTTTCTGACTTCTGTCCTCGCACAAAATATAATTTTTGTAGTGAGTAATTTTTATTTTTAGTCATTCGTTTATTAATCTAAAAATACATATTTATTGTAAAAACTACAATGCCTAAGATATAATAAAAAACTCAAGTTTTAAAAATTATCTAATGCAGACCTGCATTCCCGAATATACAGATTTTCAGGATGACCTACGTAATCATTCCTTGTGGATGTTCCAGGAAATTCCATTAGAATTACGTATTATTTACGTTTAGAAAATGAGATTAATAATTGTAAGACTGAACCGTTATCAATTAATCATCTTAATCACGCTATTATGAAAGCTTTATTATTTGCTACTAGATAGAACTAGAAAATGGAAGTGATTTTGATTTTACTATTTGTTTCTTGCTTCATTGAAATGTATATTAATCAGTTAATCTATACTTTCGGCTTCCGACACGATTGAAGCTTTCGACACGATTGAAACGTGGGCAGTGGAAGAAGGATTATGGAATGGCAGAGTGGACCATCTCATCTATACGACTCTGATTCATAATATATGTAAAGAAACATCCAGTGTTGGGTAAGATACTTTTTATTTGTATCTAGATCAAGATACAGGTACTTTTAAAAAAGTGTATCTAGTTACAGATACAAGATACATTTTACTACGTGTATCTAGATACAGATACAAGATACTTGATAATATTATTTAAAAAAAAAATCTGACGGTATTTGGGGTTGTTAACAAATCGATAATAATAATAAGACACAAAATAATTACTAGAGAACATTTTATTGGGATCGCCATCCAGTATCTCTGGCACTCCCAAAAAAGCACTTTCGTTAACATTCATTCTTCTAATTGTAATCACAAGGTATAACTAGCAGACTAGCACAAGAATTGATTCTGGATTTGTCCACTACCACTGTTTATACTGAGGAAACTTCAAGTTTTGTCAAGACATTAAACAAGCCTATCCCTCGGTTATGACTTATGAGATTTACTTGGAAATTCCCAATATCGAAAACAGCAAGGACGGTTATTGTAATTTGTATTGCCAGAATGGGTAAATGTACACTTAAAACCTTAAGCTTATTACAGTTCTTATCCCCTGAAAATGGGGATGTTTGATCTTAAGACGTATTTGGGTTTTTCTGCTAAAGGTAAACGCTAAAATTTAAATGTTCAAAAATGTCCTAAATTTTAAATTGAAGAAGTGTTTTAATAAAATTCGAAAACTACATAAAATAATTTATAATTCTTGAATGTATCTAGGATCTTTTATTGTTTAATAAAAAAAGATACCGCCTAATAGGATCTAGATACAGATACAAGATACAATTTTATAAACGTATCTAGATACAGATAGTAGATATTTGAACGGTATCTAGATCCAGTATCTAGATACATGTATCTAGATACTACCCAACACTGAAATCATCTATAACAGTTCGAATGCAACAAGCCGAGACGGATCCCACACCGGTTAAACGCGCCGTTAGACAGGGATGCACGATTTCGCTTAAGCTCTTCATCAACACCTTAGAAGACACGTTCAAACGGTTAAATTGGAGGGAAAGGGTATAAATATAGATGGAGTATATCTCAACCATATTAAATACGCAGACGACTTAATACTTGTTGCCGAAAATAAAGAAGATTTACAAAGCATGATACAAGAACTTAACCAAGCATCAAATAAAGTAGGTCTACGAATAAACATATCAAAGACAAAGGTGATAACAAACACCAACCACATACTAAACAGAATCCAGGAAAAAGTTCCGCAAGAAAAAGTTCCGCATGAAAAAGTTCCGCAGAAAAAAGTTCAGAATGTTTTATTCATAAAAAAGGCGACTTACACTACAGACTATATTTAAAAATAGGTAATTATTATATACAAAATCAGTTTAGATGCATTCAAATATTGTGGCTAACAGACGTTAAAAACTGCTCAATATCCGTAACATCGGTTTCGAATTGCGATGCACAGGTTTCTCAATATTTCTTGCAATCTAGAGTACGCTGCGTCTGATGTTAAACTGTTGGAGTTTTGTGTAATCAACAGATAATTCTTGTTGCATCATGGTAATTAGAAGGATAGAATAGAAGGATGCTTCATTCCTACGAGATGGCTGAACCGGTTGTTCCATCCTGAAACAAAAATTGTTAAATTTTTGAATAATACTAATATTTTGTACAAGAATATCAATTAAAATTTAAATAGACAAACCTTCAGTCCTGTTGTTGGTCTTATCGTCTCTTGCCAGAACAGCCTCGTGGACGTTCCTCTGGTGGGAATAGGGGCGGGATTCTTCGAAAACGGACACCTTCCTCCTGGTTGCCTACTGTCCTGTATGTGCCAGAATAATATGTTTAGTCGAAGTAATCGAGGAGTTCTGCATATAAGTCACCACCAGAATGATTCCCGAGGAAATTCATCCCTTCGGCGACCCTATCAAGCGGCAGAAAAGCTATTCCATCTACCATTCCTACAAATTTCCTGAAGTCCTGGTCTTCATGGTATTGATTCTGCATACCCAGCTGTTGCACTTTTCTGTATGTGCTCTGTCTGAGGTGATAAAAGCGACCTCTTACAGAAATATCCTCCCTCAACACCGACTTTGCGGCATTTATCGCAGCTTTCTCGAAGTCTAAGTAAATAAAGGAATCCGGGTATAAATTTCGTTGTTCGCA
>JABXWE010006001.1:0-53842 GCA_014611495.1 Limonius californicus | reverse complement strand
TGTACGTATCGGCACTGACAACCCACACCACCCGTCCGTCGCGTCCGTCCATCAGCAAAGCAGTCCGTTGACCGCGGAATGCGTTGTTTGCTCGCCACGGGGGTTCACTTGCCACTTTATATGAGATTTCATCTCGTGCGTACACCCTCCCTTTTGTTACACCCGAAATAATCAGCGCGAACCACAACATTACGTGTATCGGTTTGATTAACCGACTTCAATGTTATGTTCACTCAAAACATTATGAATGGTCGTACGTGATACGGGTGTACCCAGATCCGGAGTTGGAAAATGAAATAATCAGATTGGAAATTTGTTTAGTTGAACTTGTGGTAAATCGGAAAATAAACTGGCTAGTTGTTGGCTGGTGGATTTGAGAGGGCAATTTCGTCAACTGAAAAAAGGGTTGTCATTTTACTAAAGCAACACTTTTTAGTCAAGTTTAGAACCAATGGTGTATCCTGGTGTTGGTGGGCATCCAAGTTCTTTATCAAGACGTGATTATTTATGTTTATCACCAGCCATATTTTAATAATAGTTTTGGAACTGTTATTCTATGCAAGGCCTGTTTTAATAGAAAAAAGTGAATCTGGTCGAAACCAACAATGAAGTTTTTTCAAAATCACATACTCGTACTGATTACAAAGGCTTTTTATACCATACTAACATTATAGTATCTAGAATCATATGGATTTTATTCCGCTATGATCAATCTGATGTTGGAAAACCTAGGCCTTGCATTTTGAGTTAGGTACCTGCATTTTATTGTCATATTTAAGATTTAAATGTATTGCCTTTTTTATTCAGCACCCCGAATGTACGGGTTGGAAGACTCCGGTTGTAAAGGCAGTCTTGCTTTATTATACTAAAACTCAGAAATTCGCACTCCATATACCGCCCCCATGGCAATTGTGATAATTCGTCGTTGGTAATAGACTTTATATTGTATTACTAAGCACCGCCGTTCTTTTCTATTACGTGCTTCTCTTCAGCTGGGAGGTAGAAGTACAAGGGATCCATAATTTATACACATAAATGCTCAAAAAGGTTTATGCATTTTATCCCACGGTGGCCAGAGTCGACAGCACTTGTCAAATTCAATGTAAAGGCCTACCGCATCCTAACTATCTTTACATTCCATAATGTCCGTGGAATGAAATTATTTATTTGATTACTGTATAATAAAATGAAATTATTTCATTAACATTTGTATAAATAACATTATGGTTAACAATAGTGAGGCTTCGTCGGTAACGTTTTGGTTTCCGCGTACCCTACCATCGTAGTGTTTACTGTGATTAATAGTTTCATCTTGAAATTGTATTGACATAGTATTTTTTTTCAGGTCCTTGGTAAACCATGGACGTTTCCACCTGACACAAATACAGGGGACCTGACTAAACTGTGCAATCACAAAAGGAAAATCATGGCGATGGCCTCGTTGGGGTGCAAGCCACCTGACCCTATGAAGTTCCGTAAAGGTAGGTAAAAAGCGCGTTGCATTTCGCGCCCATAAAATTAAATGTAGACAACCCGGCGTCATGGAAATATCGTTTACAGTGTGTGGCAAATTAACCGAACGAATTTATTTGCGGAATGCGGATTGATTATCGATACCCATTGTTCAGCGGTTTGTGATCGTTACGTGTCTGCCGTAGCATTCACCCGTTGTGCCTGAATGCATTTATCAGTGTTAAACAACACGTTACAAATACACGGCAAAGTTTTTATTGACGTATCAAATAGCAGTTCCGGTAATGGGACCGGAGCCGCCCGGAAATGAGGGGATGAACGCGGGAGCAACCGTGAAAAACTCGATTTAGCGGAATTCAGTGCTGCAACCTACCACTCTTTAACATTACGCCAGACTGATTTAGCATCCACAAGGTCGGCTCGCTAAATAAAGCGGGTCGCTTTTACCGAGTTTTGAAACACCGAGGCACTATAATTAAGCTTGTAAAACAAAGAATTAATTATACGAACTTAACCGTGCTTCGCAGCGTGCGCGCTGCCGTTAAGCTTCATTCTGGAACGGCTGCTAAATAATTAAAAATTAAAATGATTAACAGGAGAAATCCTCGGACCGCTTTACCCTTTTTCCTCAGAACGCTCTATAAGTAATTCATTAGCTTATTAACATGATGAAGTCCTAAAGAGAAAATCCTAAAATGCGGAAATGCTTTCGTGTTATCGCGTGAAAGAAATGAAACGGTTGGGGAATATTAAATGTTTTCGTTTGCGTCTTACTGGAATGCTCGGCTAGAATTGCAGATGGTCTTATTGCCTGCTTTAATCTTCCATCTGTAATTGAAAGTCGTGATACTCCGAATGGGATTCGTTGTGCATGTAATTCAATTTATAGACGTTTGATGACGTCGTATGAGTATTAATAGTAATCTTTTAGTTTGTTTAAGAATTGGTTTGAAGGTAACTGTATTGCATGCCATTCTGATTTTTTGGCATTTTTAAGAAATTTCATCTAGTTGTTCTCATCTGGGAAGACTAAATATTGAAATACATGCAGTGGGACTGTACATTATCGATGCGTTTCTAAAATGGTGTTAATGTTTAGCGTTACCATCCCGTGGTTGTGCATTTAGTGCTTTCTGTATTTTAGTTTCCTAACTTACAGTTAGCTTAATTTTATGGACCTCGTTGTCAGGATGTAGTACTTTGACTTCAAGAGCTAGTTCATGACGGTTTAACTTCATGGTACCACAGTCGGTTTTTGAAAGTTTAAGTTTAAATTAAAGTTTCCATAGTTAGTTTTTGATAGTTTAACTTCATGGGCAGTTACTTTGTGATGGTTGATCTTTATGGTAGTACAACTACTTTACATGTTCTATAGTCTATAGTCTATAGTTTGCGACAGTTCAACCCCACGGGACTAGGATAATTTGTGATAGTTGAACTTCATGGGACCCATAATGAATTTGTAATAGTTGAATTTCATATTGTTCATAGTTTATTTCCGATGGTTTAGCTTTCTAACTGTCATACTTTGCGGATATTTAACTGTATAGCATATTACAGCCACGTTACGATAGTGCATCTTGGCCTCCAAGCTCATAGGTTAATTGGCGATGACTCAAATTTTTGAGTTTCATTGTTTCTCTATAGTCCTTTACTGTGTGGCAACTTAGAAGCACATTGTGGTAGTTTACTACTACTTGTGATTGTTCATAGCTCAATTGTTTAACAGTCACGATTTGTTTATGGATGTTAAACTTTATGGAAATATACAACCCCATTGGGATAGTTCACCTTTATGGGTCCTAAAGTCAGTTAGTTTGTGATGGTTCAATGTCATTACACTATAATGAGTTTGACGTTATTACACTATAGTCAGTTCAAACTTATGGACCTCGCAGTTAGTTTGTGGTAGTTTAAGTTCATGGAGACTTATAGTGAATTCGCCATAGTTTCATCCTCTCACGAAATTGTTGTAAGTATTGCTGTGTTTAAGGCTTTCATTTACATGCTTTAATACCTTTGTTCTGCTCTTCCACCAAAAATGGTGCATTTACTGTTCTCATTGATATTTCCAAAGCGGTCAGGCGCCGTTTTATAATTATTTCGGGATATATACCTTTGTAGTGCGTATTTGGTATAGTTAATTTATTTTTTTAATTCCGGCCTTGTTTATGCGATGAGAAACGGTGGTCCAAACGTATTATGCAAATTGTATTGTTTTAATTAATTTAATACAATTAGTAAGCTGTTGCATTAATGATGTCTTGTGTGATGCAGTATACCCATGCCATCATTATAAGGTTATCCCGAAGGAAGGATGCAAAGGTGGTGTTGGAAAACTACTTTTAATTATATTTGCCGGTGAAGGTGGCCGTTTGTGAGAAGAAAGCGGTTGAGTTAAACACAGTTCTGCGACGTCGGCGACGAATTTGCAGCTATTGTGGCGTCGCGACGCGCACGGGGCACGCGCCGGTCGTCGAACGAAGCGTGGACACCTCGGATCTCGCTGACAAGTTTCACTCGGCTTACATTTGATACGAATTTAACCCTTATCAACTGACATGTCAGAGAGATGTCGCGGTCTCCGGGGAAGGATTATTGATCCTTGCGAAACTCGCCCGAGATATTCAAACAATCCTGGCTCTCGCCGCTTGCGATTACCTAGTAATAGCGCCCCCTGCTTTTGTCTCGCGCTATCAAATAAAGAATAAACGACTCGACCGAAACAGGGAAAAGCAAATAACAAATAGGGGACCCGAGCGTAAATAAAGCAAAGCGATGAGCAAATGGTTAAAGTGGAATCGAGTAAACAAGAAGAAAGTAATGTAAATTCTCTCTCTCGGAGATTTCGCAGGAGCGTTTTGTTGGCCGTCTTGAAAGTTTGCATATGTTTGAACACCGAGTTTCTCAACCCCCGCTCTCGGGTAATATAGATTTATTTGAAAGCCGAGCGTGAGCTTTCAAATAAAACAGCGGAAACAAGTATTCGCTTCATATAAAATAAACGTCTATCGGATTGAAATTCTCTGCCTTCGTATTTTATATTCAGCGCCGTTGCGCATACAAAGCATCAAAGTAATAATTGCAGTCGCTTCTGGCAAAAACTGTGCAAGACTCTCCTTGAATGCGACGTATTGAGCCAGACAACTTAATCATTCTCGGAGGTATTTCACTCCATCCCGCAAACGTAATTGAATTGAGTGCAATAACGACGAGTTATGAAACTTCTGAAAATAATTTTCTTTCTTGATTCGGCTAGAGCACGACGTGCTACTGACCTCGCTCACCATTCTGCTTTGCCGCTGTTTCGTAAATATTTTCCAAGCCAACCCAAGTCGTGTTTCCTTTCCCGTGAAACACATTTTCAACCCCTAAATAACTGAAACGGCATTTGACTAAAAAGGATGATCTTAACCAACTCACGACTACAACCACAGTAATTTGGAAGAGCTCGGGTAAACAATAACTTTTGCAGGGTTGCTTCTTTATTCAAATTTTCGTGCGTAAATTTATGTAAGTCATATGAAGCATAGAATAGCAATGAAAAACCTTCTCAAGGAGGACTGTGCTTCTTCTCTGAATCTGTTTAAAATCGTTTTCCGTATACTAATTTAAAATTCATTACGCCAATGAAAATATAGCTGAAAATTCAACATTGAAACGCTTTCCTCGTATTGACTCATGTCTTTGGAACCAATGTGTTTGGGAATTACGCGCACAAGCAAATATTTGTCAAAATCCGCTTCTAAAATCTATCATCGGCATTAAGCATTGGGGAACGGCGGGAACCAATACCGGAAATTTTAGCGGCACCATCAATTTACGTATAATCCATTCATAAGCCGATCGCTTTTGCTTACAGCCGATTTTCTAAAACGTCTTTCACAGCCCCTGCGGAACATCTGAGAACCGAACATCTAAAAGGGGAATTCTCGCCGCTGCGATGTCATCTTTGTCGGAACGGAACGAATGAATACTTTTACATCACCCCTTTTAGAAATTTGTCGTCAGATATTTTCTTTGTGCTTCGGAAATGGTTTCGACTGAAATGAACGAAACGAGAGCGGGAATGTTTTGTATTTTCTTGCCGCTTGGACGAGGTAAATAACGAAAGTGTAAGAATGTGGGCGATCAAATGGAAGATGTCATGTCTGAGCGCCTTTACGTTGGCAATCCTGCTGCGCTTCCTGATATCGCAGGATTTATGGCTCGGTTTATTCATGACGTGGCCACGCTATCTCACCCCGAGCTTTTTGTGTGCTTCTAAATGTTATCGAGTAAAATGTAATTGCGAGGCGTTTCTCATTCATTTTGATTCATTATGACAAGATAAGAACGAGTTCCCAAGAATGTACTTCGGTGAAAAGGATATCGCTAAATTTATCCCCGCGAAAAGTATTTCTCTAAACTTATTTCTATTTTTCTTGCTTATCCCCCGCTTTATCTTCCGGGACGTTTTCTATTAACTCGATGTGTTTATTTGTAATTCATCTTCACTCGAAATCTGTTGCAATAGATCCCGGGAGAGCGGACACAGCGAGCTGAAGCGATATTGTTGGATTTTTTCTCTTCGACAATATTGTTTAAAAACTTGTTGCAGAGAATATATACACATAAATATATATCTCTCTCTCTCTTTCTATCTAGCTTTAGGTATTCCAATATTGGATGTAAGCCTCCTCCATGCCTCTCCACTGAATTCTATTTCTCGCTGTTTGCAATCCATCCTAGGCCTGCCACTTTCTTGATATCATCGACCCATCGTTTTTGGGGCCTTCCTCTTCCTCTTTTTCCAATCCATGGTCTCCATGTGTTAATGACATGGCTCCATCTGTTATCTGATAGTCTCTCATTGTGTCCAGCCCATTTCCACTTAAGTCGGGCCATTCGTTCTACGACGTCTGTGACCCTTGTTTTAGATCTTATGTATTCATTAGTCTTTCGATCTTCCAGAGTTATCCCAAGCATTGCATGTTCCATCGAACGCTGGGTTGTCCTTATCTTTTCCACATTGCTTTTTGTGAAGGTCCATGTCTGAGCACTGTATGTTAAAACCGGCAATATACGCATATCAAATACTCTAGTTTTCAAATATTGGGGTATTGATCTGTTTTTTAAAATAAAACTTAAACGTCCGAAGCTGCCTATGCCAATCTTGTTCTTCTGCTTACTTCCACAGTCTGGTTTTCTTTAGTTAATCTAATTTCTTGTCCTAAGTATATGTAACTTTGTACCTGTTCTACTACGTCTTTCCTAACGTTATTTCTCTGCTTTCTTCTGTGTTGGTCATGACTTTTGTTTTCTTCCGGTTAATTTGTAGGCCTACTTCTTTTGATTTTTCATCACGTTCTTGAATCAGTTATTGGAGGTCTTCAGAGTTGTCCGCTATTAGTATTATTATTATATATTAAAAAACTACTGAAAATTTTTATAAAAACCTATACACCATAAAATCATTCCCCACAACTGAACTTAAAAAAGAACTCAAGCAACAAATTGTTAACGTTAACTCTGAAGACATCCCAGAAATAGATGAAAGTGAAATAGTTAGTGCACTAAACGTTTTAAAAAACTACAAGGCCCCGGGGAAAGATAATAAATATAATATCAGAAATGATAAAAGAAGGAGGGGATGAAATAGTACAAATTTTAAAAATCCTTATGAATAAATGTTTACAAGACGGAAACATTCCCGAAGAATGGAATGACGCGACAGTAGTACTACTGTTTAAAAGAGGAGACAACACAAGACTAGAGAACCACCGACCAATAACGCTGCTTCCACAGCTGTATAAATTACTTACTAGGATCGTAACTAAACGACTAACTAATAAGCTAGACGGATATCAGCCAAGGGAACAGGCGGGATTCAAATCTCAATTCGGCACTTGCGACCACCTACATACAATAAAAAAAGTAATAGAAAAAACCACCGAATGCAACCTTCCATCGTATCTCGCACTAATAGACTACGAAAAGGCCTTTGACAGCATGGAAATATGGGCAGTAGAAAAATCACTTAAAAACTGCAGAATTGATTATAGATATAGTCAGTTACTACACAACATCTATCAAAAAATGACCTCCATTATCAGATTGCAGAAAGACACAAACTCAATAGCAATAAAAAGAGGAGTAAGGCAAGGGGATGTTATATCCCCTAAACTTTTTACGCTAGTATTAGAAGACGTTTTCAAGAAGCTAGACTGGGCAAAAAAGGGTATAAATATAAACGGCGAACGGTTGAACAACCTCAGATATCCAGACGATATAATACTAATAGCGGACATACATATATAGTATGGAATATTGTCCATATATATAATATACGAGGATGGTTCGATAACTACGTGGCCTAACAAAGAAAACGCAAGTTTTTTTTTGGCCATTGCAATTGCAGACTTGTGGGCAGGTGCGTTATCTTGATGGAAAAGCACTTTCTTCTTTACCAAATGAGGCCGTTTCTCTTTGATTTTGTCGCTAAGTTGTTGCAACAAATTGGCATAATACTCGCCATTTATTGTTTTCCCCTTTTCTCAGTAGTCGACCAAGATAATTCCATGAGAATCTCAAAATACGGTTCCCATAACCTTTCCTGCTGACAAAACCGTTTTTGCCTTTTTTGCTGGCGGAGAACCTTTGTGTGTCCATTGTTTGGACTGTTTTTTGGTTTCGGGAGTATAATGGGGATCCAGGTTTCTTCGACGGTTAGGAAACGGCGCAAAAAATCCTTCGGATTGTGGCGAAAACGTGTCAGAAGGTCGCTAGAAACACTCAAACGATTCAGTTTTTGCTCCGGTATGAGCAACCGCGGCACCCAACGCGCCGAGTATTTTTTTATTTTCAATTCTTCAGTTAAAATTCTGTGCACACTGTCATTTGAGATACCCACTATGTCTGCTATCTCGCGCACTTTTATTCGACGGTCATCCAATACGATACGGTGGACTTTTCAATCATATCCGGGGCAGTAGCAGTTTTTGGACGTCCACTACGGGATTCATCATTTGTACTCACACGACCACGCTTAAATTCGGCAACCCCGTTTTTAACTATTGAGAACGAAGGAGCGGATTCCAGTAGTTTTGAATTCAGCTCTGCTTTGATTTCGGTTGGTGTTAAGCCTTTCAAATGAAAGTACTTTATCACTGCTCTCAACTCAGTTTTTTCGTTGTTTACAAAATCACTCGAGACGTTCACTTTGGCGTACTGTCAAAAACAGACTAATTGGCAGACCGCTCTGTACTGGCATATTTCATCTAATAAAGGATAGTTCTACAGAATGGTAAAGAAGATTCCTCCGAATTTGAGCCATCCCTGTGTTAGGCCCAGTAGTTAGCGAACAATCGTCGTAGTATGAAAGATTGCCCACACACATTATGAGATATAGTATGGGGTTTGCTACACGTGAAACCCTACTCGCATTTGAGTTTTACTCGAATATTCAACCGTTTTGATTCTTGTATATCTTGGCCGTTTCTACTGGACTGCCCAGTGGAGTCAATTATGCAAGAACACAAAAATCATTAAAGGCTGCAAATTTTACGTATTGAAGAATTTGGATTATATTATTTTTAAATTTTTTCTTAACCATCAACAGCCTGAATATTGATACACCCTTTTTAAAAAATCAACACCAAGTGGGTATAAAGGAAGGCAGCTTTTTTCTCCTAGGACGGCGTCCAAGTGCGTTTAACGCAGTTGCACTTCGTTTTAAGCTCGTTTATCTAATCTAGCATAATTACAAAACCTTAATTAGCACACAAAGCATCAGCCGGATTGTATAACGCTAGATAGACATCAAAGTGTAATTTTTGTTTTCCGCTAAATGGCGCTTATACTTCGTTCCTTTTCTATAATAGATCCTGCCTGTCAGCAGCGTGTGATACAAATGCCGTTTGCCAGACCATGAATTTTACATTGTCTCGGACGCATCTCTCTTGTGTTCCATTGCCACCGTCTAATTTTAAACGACATAAAGTTGTCAACGTTTTTTTGTTCCCTGGAGTTTTTTCCGCTTCTCACCAAAAAAGTTCTCGTTCAGAAACTTAAATTGCCGTTTAATTTAGGAAACTTTGTGTTTGAAATGCTGCGTTTTTACTACTTCGCGGAGGAATGCTTGGCATTTAAAGTGCAATTATCTGTAATTAAATTCCGAAAAAAGACCGACGACGATGTGGCAACAGCTGTTGCATTTCGAATCTTTGCAGGACTACTGAACTCATAAAATCCTTTATTTTTATGCAAGGGTTAGCACGCCGAATGCTTATTGATATCCTTTTAAAATTTATGCCGCAGTTCTTTTTGCCCCATTACACAGTATTCTTTATAGGATCGTAAAATAACTTTTAAAAAATATGGAAAGACGGCATAGCAAATTGACACTATAAGATGTGTGTGTGGTGTTTTTTATCAAATTTCACCAAAGCAGGAATATGTGGTGGTTTTTGTCAGGTTCGGAAAGATTCTTGGGGTGTATAAAGCAAAATAATAAGTAGGGTGATGGGATCTATCGATTTAACAATGTTAAGTAATCTATTATTATGGTTGGGTTTCTTCCTAATTTTGTAGTTGCGCCCAAACCGACTCTTACAAATTGACCAGTCGACTGCATTTGACAAATCGGAATAAATCCCGAACCATTTTACAGTCTGATTCAGAAGAAGTATCTAAAATGAATCCCTCGGGAGGCACACTGATTTATTTCTAGAAAATTTATAGGATGTGATCGGAATTGGGAGTTGTGACGAGATTTCGGCGCTTTATATAAAATACATCCGTTGTTGGAAGAAAACTGGAGTTCGTTTCACTTACTTCACGTATAACGTTGATCCGTGGTCGTTTCGGTCCCATAATTTATATGCGTCAATGTTTCTTGTTAGGAGGTGTTTCGAAAACAAACTATTAAATCGCAATTAATTAGACCACGCCAATAAATAGTAATTAGCACGCCGCCGTAGGTCGGTCGGCGTTACTCACTGGTGTTTGTATTGTTTTATTCCTAAGGGGTTGGTCGCACCCCCGTCCGCACCTGGCGTGTGCCCGGGGGCCGCAGCTATCCGTTTCGGCGGGCAGCTGTTTGAATTTAGTTATCATATAATATGCTACGTAACGCCGTAATAATGGGAACGCCAGGAAACAATGCCGGCGTCATGGTTGGCTGGACGGCCCCCTATTTGCCGCCGCCGTCACTCCATTGTTTTAACGTGGCCAGTTAGGCCTATTTCGCTTGTACAGTCCGCTAGAAATTTACTGTCGTCTGCTTATTGCGCACCAATTTGGCCTAAAACGAAATTGCCACTGTTGCATATTCTGTACCAGAGGAATCAAACAAATTCTGTAGATTCAAGTTTGTCGCAAAAACCCTTCAATGGGGGTTAGGAATTTGATTATACGGCACATTTTGATGACGTTCACTATTTCCTTGAGTGATGCTTTTCCCAGATAATAACTGATACATTTACATTTTCCTTAAATGAATACGAAGAATAATTTTACCATGGGCTGAGAGTTTTCCTTTTAAGTAATACGTCAAGTCGACTGCGTTCTTTCAGTTCGAAATCATTGTTATTCTTTTTGTGGATATACCTATAAATATGAGTCCAGTCGACTAGATCTGACGATAGAACTGGCCACTATATACAGCCTGGTTTTCAGCGCATATATTTAGACAATTTGGTACACATAGTAATATAAATTACACATTATTAGTATGGAACAGCGCCACTCTATTGATACTTGTTGTTTGGTAAAAACGAACTGTAAATTGCATTCTGTTCTGTTGGTATAACAACTGTCTTTGTCTGAAAATACCCTTATCTAGTAAGAGGTGTGTTCAATTGAAACCCATCTTTTCTTCATAAAAAATTCATTCAACAATTTAATTACAAATAATTACCGCCACATTTAAAGCACCTATCCTATGATTTCACTAACCGACGTATACCCTGCTCATAGAATTCTTGTGGCTACTGATTGAAGATGTCTTCCACAGCTTCTGCGTCAGACTCAAAATACCGACCTTGTAACGCCTTTTTCAGCGGTCCAAAAATATGGAAATAGCAAGACGATAGATCCCGGCTATAGGGTGGATGCTCTAAAACCCTCCATTTCTTTCGTTGAAAATGTTCTTTTACCACATTAGCAACATGAGGCCTACCATTGTCGTGCAGCAAAATGACCTCATGCGTGTGTTTTCCTGGACGGTTCCGTCTTATTGCTTGATGAAGCTTGTTCAAAGTTTCATTGTACAGATTTGGATTGACATTTACTCCAGGTTCCTTAAAATCTATCAACAAGGGTCCTTCATGGTCGAAAAAGAATGTTAACTCACCTTGTCTGCAGAAGGTTGTGTTTTAAACTTCTTCGGTGGTGGTGAACTTGAATGTTTCTACTGTATAGAAGATAACTTACTGGACGGCCCGTAGTAATGCCATCAAGTTTTGTCACCAGCAACTATTGGCAGAAGAAAGTCATCACCATTTTGCCTATAGTCTGTGAGGTGTTGCAGAGATAAGCCCATTTGCAAGCATTTTTGTTCATTAGGCAAGAGACAAGGAATCAGTTGCGAACAAACTTTGCTGTAACCCAAATTACGAACAAAACTATGGACAGATCCTACACTCGCACCAACAATTTCTGAAATTTCTCTAATTGTAATTCGACGATTTTCTCTAATAAGGCTTTCCACACATGCCAGATTAACGCAGTACACCGTGCACCTGGTCGCGGCTAATCCATAGTACCCTCTTTTCCATTCTTAAATTTTCGGCACCATTCCTTCACAGTTGGGTACACAATACATGCATTTCCATACACTGCTTGCATTCGCGTATGAAACTACAATGGTTGCACACCCTCAGCGCTTAAAAATTGTAAAACCGCCTGCTGATCAAACTTGGACGGATTTTCAACAACAAACGCGATTTCAAAATCGAAGTTTTGAAAGTCAGAATCAAATTCAAACGCTAGAAACTTATTAATGTATTGCTTACAAACACTACTAACATTAACAAACGCCATTTGAATTATTGCATTTGTTTTCAAGGCTAAGTTGATCAAAGATGGGTTTCAGTTAAACAATCAAAAGTAAGTAAACATTACAAGTCTAGCGAGACTTAATCACGCCTATCTCGCTAATAATATCTTAGTCGAAAAAGAAGTGAATATGGTTTTGTGAAGATACTTATGAAATGTATATGTCGAATCCAGAAGATGTAATTGTACATTTCATGAAAAGGACATCCACTTCATGAAGCGGCTCCTCATACTGTAATTTCAAAGTTTTCCACCATCTGGACAAAAATCCCATCCATTTCATGAAGTGGAACCCATCCTCTTCCAGATGGTGAAATTATACGAGACTACAGCATTTGGATAAGCAAATTGTCCATTTCATGAAAAGGTGAGATAGAAAACAATATTTGGTGTAATATTGCTGGGTCGTCGCAAGTGGATGTCCATTTCGTGATTCCTGTTTTCGTACCTATAGTTATGTAGTGAAGTGGTAAGAAAAAAGGAGTTCTTGTTTTTTTCTTTATTATACTAAAAAAGAAAAAAAAACTGTATATGTATATCAAAAAAATAAACATTAAACATTCAAACGAAGAGCAAACAAAAATATTTGAGGAATACTACAACACTGTATGTTGTGAAAAACAAGAAACACAATCATTTACATTAAACGCCGTATTTTCTCTGCCGAACGTTTTTGACGTTCGCAGGCTGCTTCTCTCTCATTTCGAATCCTTTTGCTCGATTGTTCAGCTCACTATCGATCTCAACATTCTCAAATTTGTTATTTGTTTCGACTGTGACAGAGTCAAGTATCCCTTCATCTTTATCATCTTCTCCATCTCGCGCTTCATTTGATGACTTGCCAACTATGATCAGTTCCGCTGTCAGTTGTTTTATTCCGCTGCGGTAATTCTTCATCAGCAAGAGTATCCAGGTCTTCTTCATTCACTAAGTGTTCTAGATCTTCTTTCGGCAGGTTGGAAGTAGTGAAACCCATACGCGGGTTATGGCCAAAATGTGCTTTATAGGGGGATCGCCCGATAATCTGATGACGGGAAATATTTTTTTGCCATTGCACGAAATAAAGCTCGATTGCCCAGTGTGTTGAGTAATTATTGCACATCCAAGATCTGATCATGTTCTTGATGTCCTGATTATTGCGCTCGATGCTGACCTAATTTTGTGGATGACGGGGACGCCCATTTACGATAACACATTCAGGCCACCATTCTTTCAATTCCGTGATTACCTAGTTCACAAATTCACGATTGTTATCGTTTTGTAAGATGCGGGGTGCCCCAAAAGTAAGGAAGATTTTCAGCAGTTGAGAAGCCACCTCCGCAGCTCTTTTGTCTCCAAAAGCCTCAAGCAAACGAATTTGGTACTCTGATCTTGGTATTTCAATATCCACTTGAATTTACCATCTGGAAGATGAAAAAGATAAGATCTAACTGTGCTCTTTCATTAAAATCGGTGTTATTGGTTTCACGACAAGTTTACGAGATATGCTTTTCTTCTCATTGCATGATTTGCAGCTTTCTAAATATGCTTCAATGCAAGTCTTGGCGCACAGTATTTGATTTTTGCAGCATTTCCCATCTTTACATTTCCTCCCTGTCCTGTTGAAACGTGTATCTCGTGACACCGATCACAGAGGTCTTCGTATGTGACTATGTATCTAATTTCAGTGTCTTCCATTTTGTCGCGTTTTTATCACATATTTCTCAACATCATAAGTGGCAAGCAGGTAATACTCTCTTCTACTCTTCTGGGTCCTGGAATAAATATAGTACCTATCCTACATAAACTTTGGCACATAGAATTTCTTCAACAAGAGCAGCTTGTGTCTCTTTGGAGAAGAGCTATTTTCCTGGTTGTCTTGAATAATATTGCTCGATTTCATTGAAGAAATTGTTTTTAGCGTCGTACTCCATGTCACACCAATAATTAGGCAATGAGAAAAGAACTCGAAATGAAAACAAACCACAACAACTGACAATTCATCAAACAAAACACAACACTTAAAATGGCACTGTTTGACAGGTGGTCCGTGATCATACGACCTTTACACGAATTGGACATCCACTTGCGACGACGCAACAATTATTACGCCAAATATTGTTTACTATCTCACCTCTTCATGAAATGGACTGTTTGCTTATCCAAATGCTGTAGTCACGTATAATTTCACCATCTGGAAAAGAATGGGTTCCACTTCATGAAATGGATGCGATTTTCGTCCAGGTGGCGGAAAACTTTGAAATTACAGTTTGAGGAGCCGCTTCATGAAGTGGATGTCCTTTTCATGAAATGTACAATTACATCTTCTGGATTCGACATATAGATGGCTGTAAGCGTTTTCAGAACTTAAACAACTTTTTAGTTGTCAAGTTCATATTACAATTTACAAGTAAATGTTATACGAGGTATTATTAAGAAGGAAACGGTACCTTGAACAAGGTTACTATAAAAAAAGCAAAAAAGATGTTTATACGATATATTTTTGAAAGTAGGGCCTTATATAGAATTTTGAGAAGGTAGGTTCTAACACGTACAAAAAATAAAAACATACATGGTGTCAATTTAAATACGTACAATGTGATGTATCTCTGGAAGTAAAATAGGTATTGAACTTTTCTACAAAACGTTTCTGCAACACGGAGGGGGAATCATAACGACTCATTCAATCCCGTTTCCAATCCATTGAACTTCTTACACTACTCTTTGGGAAAATTTGAAATGGTATTTTAACATCTACTTTGTGATACTTCATTAAAGAGCTCTTAGAAAATGCTATTTAGCAGTAGCAACCTTTCTTCCGGCACGTTTTGGAAAATATAAAAAAAATTCGAAACGGTTCCGAACCACTTATTTAATTAAAATTTAAAAACATTCAAAATGAGTTCCATTATTCTCTAGGCAATAGCAAAGTCTACTCTCAAATTCTCTCCGAAAATTTTGGAAGGTTTGTGGCGGAATAGCTTGGCACTCTTGAACTATTCTTTGTTGTAGTTGTACAATGGACTGAAGTGATTTTTATAGGCAACAGGTTTTAAGTAACCCCAGCAAGGGAAGTCTAATGGGGTCAAATGTGGAGATCTTGGGGGCCATTCTATTGGTCTTCTTCTACCAATCCGTTGTTCTGGATAATTACAATAATTAGTTCAGACCTTTTTTAGTTTTTTTTTTGTTTTTTCCGAACCGAGTCTGGGTAGAAGGGGAAGAAAAAGGCTGCTACTACCGAATATCATTTTCTAGTGCTTTTTAATGAGGTATCACAAAGTGGATGTTACCATTTGAAATTTTTTTGTTGGAGTACCTATGGCTTAAGGGGTAGAATGGGGAAGGTTATATTATGAGTCACTATGATTTCCGTGTTGTTGAAACGTTTTGTAGAAAAGCTCAATACTATATTTCTTCCAAAGATATAACAGGTTGTACGTTTTTAAATTGACACCCTGTATAATAAACTATTGATTTTTCTGAAGTTAATCTTATCTAAATTACTAAAAGTTGAGGTTTTAAATAAAAAAAGCAATGCAACCGACATTATATATGTGAAATGAATCATATTGTACGTGCTAGGATGCTGTCAAAGAAATATATTTATTAAATCTGTTAGAAAACCGTCCGAAACAGGCGATAAATATATTAAAATTACAGGTTAATATTGTTGATTAGCTACATAACTGTATTTAATTTCATTTAATGACAGCATACTTTCATTGCATCATTAATGTATTGAATGGTTTTTGTAATAAATTTCATTTAACGGTACTAGCGAACTTATTCCTTAGGCTACACTGTATAACCTCTCTATGGCTGTTTCTTTATAAGTTTGCTGTTTTCCGATTCCAGTATTTTTGCAATTTCTGTTTAATGTTTTTATCCTATTGTTTTTTTTTTATTATGTTTACCATTTGACGGCTGGTTGTCCTCTTTTTGTTTTGCCTCGCAGAATACTTTTTTGTACATCTTCTGTACTTCCGTACATGTTCCATTTTCCAATCATCAATTAAGAGATACATCTTCTTAATATTATTTCTGTTTATATTCTGTCTTTGCGGGTATATTGCTGGAATCTTCTCAGGCAGTCTCTTGTAATTGTTTTTAGTTTTTCCGAAGATAATTGGTAATTGGCCACATTATGTAACGCTGTTTACTATAATTTGAAAAATGCTCGTTTTTATTTCTTTCGTGAGGTTACTATTTTAAATCATTCCACCTAACCCTTTTACTGCATATTTTCCTTTTACTACTTTTTCTTCTATATCCTTATCTACTGTTTCTTCTATATCCATATCTACTTT
Source organism: Limonius californicus (assembly GCA_014611495.1). Classification (NCBI taxonomy): domain Eukaryota; kingdom Metazoa; phylum Arthropoda; class Insecta; order Coleoptera; family Elateridae; genus Limonius; species Limonius californicus. Next base: position 37,043 of record JABXWE010006001.1, on the reverse strand, counting down.
TCCTGGACGTGTGATGTTAGCTCAGTTGCTAGATCGTTCGGTTTCTGGACAAAGCATATATTATGGTGAGGGTTCATCCCCTAGCATTTTACCACAGTATCGTATATGCGTAAACGTTATAATGCAATCCACCACACACAATTCCCCAGCCCGGGCTTGGATATCGTGGGATCTCAATGCTAAAAGTCTCGTGCTTCTACTTTAACACTAAGAGGGAGTACGTGGCAGAGAAGAGGCCAGTGGCCAGCAGCGAGATGAAAGAGGTTGTTAACGAACTGCTTTTCCTGGGCTGTTGCATACTTTAAGAAATAAACCACCACATAAATACCGTAAGAACAAATTTATTTGAGGTAGGATGCTAAAGCAATTAATTGGGAAACTACTATCCGCACATACGCCAATATTTTTAGAAGAACCTTGAGCCACAGGTTGGTAATAGATTTAAACTGACGAACCATTAAGTAAAGTAGAAATTGAATGTGTTGCCAAGACTTTTCGGACTTCGGGGTTATTAAAAGTTTCGGGGAGTTGCTCAGCAACAAATTTAGAATTCAAATTGTTGCCTATTATGCTTAAGATGGGGAACGCGAAGGCTTTTAAATGAAGCTTTGAGTGTTAGTTATCACTTTTTAACGAGCTTTAAAAATTGTAGTAATTTAAGGAGGAATACTGCAAGTAAAAACATTTTATGTACATTTTTATGCAAAACATGCCAAACTTATATGGATTTGAAAGGAGTTTTAAAACGGTATTTAGAATTTACCGTCTAATAAATTTGTTGCTACTAACAGAAATTGTTCTTTTACGCATTATAGCAACAATTCATTATTCACACAGTAGATTTATTAAACCCCACTGTTGAAAGTGTCTATGGAAATTTGGCGTGCTCATATTTTACATTCATAAAATACATTGTAGTTTGTAACACGCATAAAAATTCGGAGAATTATGAAATTTGAGGCTTGCCAGGTCATGCACTTCAGGTAATTAAACAATTATCATGAGTCATTTATAACGAACACATCAAACTGAAAGTGTCATCGTTTTGTGCTGACATTAACAAGTTGGACCAATGGTTTGTTTGTTATTTTACTTGCTTCATGTTTGCGAATGTAATTAAATAATTGCTAGAAAAGGACTGATGTGCGCCTACACACAACTACATTGTAAACAAATTTAAATTACTGATCCCTTTTTTTTTATTTAAAAGTAGTAATTTGATTAGGTTGGGTTTTTTGTGGAGAATGAGTTGGAATTATGTTGACAATGTAAAGTGAACGTGAATTTGTTTAATTTCAGTAATGACGAAAAGTTGGCTTTTTGAAGGAAGAAAGTAGATTAATTGTTTCTGTACTTCGTTGTAATAGATATTAATTAAGTCAAAACAATATTATTGATAAGTCAACAAGATTTATTGGCTTTCTGGTACCTTATTTGCATTTCGACGTTGTTGGAAGTTTTGGAATAGATGACCAGGGATAAGATCCAGACCAACATAAAGTGTGCGGTTTCCCTAACTATACATGTTTACCAGCAGCAGAAAGTTCATAAAACCGGTGGTAATTATTATTAATTTTGTTTCAACTTATGTTGCTTATTGTAACCACATACGACCAATATTCAGAAAGTCTATGCTTGGATGTCAAAAAGGTTATCAATTAATTATATTCTTTGCTGCATAATGAATTAATACTGCATTTATGGCGAAGGGACTTCAGGTAAGGTAGAATTTTTTTGACAGACTCATTGTAATTATCGTACAGTTTAGCGAATGTAGGAAAACATATTAATGTATTTTGTTATTACGGAGAAAATTTTGGTGTTTTAAGAAAGCTTTTTAAGTTCATTATCAGGATCATTAGCCTATGTCGAAAGCGAATTCCCGTTTTTTATTTAAGCAGAATTCGTCTCAACTTGATTAATTTGGATGTTCAGTTTTTTTAATCGTTGTTTATAAAGTATAATAAATAAATTTGATCATGTCCATGACAATTTCCAGCCCTGGTTTTTGAAGGTTTAAATATTTGGATCCCAGTAAATTGTCATGATATGAGATAGGCAGGGAGAGAGAGAGAGAGAGAGGGAGAGAGAGAAAGAGAGAGAACAACAGACATCTCTGTAAAGAATTGGTAAATAAAATCTAATCTCAATTTCTTATATAAGTATCTACAGTATTCATGGTGTTTGCTATGTTTATTTTCAAATCATTTGTCGTGCACTAAATAAAAATATTTACAATCACGATTATACCAGATTATTACCTGTAAAGTTGAATGACTAAATCCTGCAATTGTTTATTGTGCAGTAAAGAGTGAAATTAATTATCGAATGCAATAAATGTTATTCGTTTTATGACACATTGGGTTGATTTGAAGGTTAGTGCGCGATAGTACTTACTTCGTAATAAATTCGAACGATTCCATTACACATTTATATTATAGTTTATGGCCTCGCTCACGGATAATTTAACGACGGAGTATCCATTTATTATAAATAATGCAATTCATTTGCAAGAAGATGTGAACGCCCCGCCATTTTACGTCGCGTTATCATTTATAATTCATGTATTCACACTTTCATATGTCAGGGCGCGACTTTGCGTTGCGTTAACAGCCTCCTTGCTTTAGGTGTGTGTGTCAGGATTAAATTGTTGTCCCCGTTAAATAACAATTTGCTTAACAACTGCGACCCTTTCTGTAAATGAAATTGTGGATTCGCGCCTGCTAAATCAAACCGTAATTCCATTGTCTCAATTCGTTTTTCCAGCAGCTTTACGAACCAATAATGAAAATTTGTTACACTTTTCTGATAAGTTTTTATTTTTATTTTAATTGTTTTACATCAGGTATTTAGAATTAACGGCCGTTTGAAGCCATCAGAATTTGCTGATATTGATAAACTACCTTCGTTTATTACTTTGTAATTACTTTTGTAAAAATAATAATTCTTTTTTTTATTGATAGTACAATAAATATTTCTAAAAATTGTCAAATTGCACTGGCTGTTTGTGAGAGTTTTTGGGCTACAAGTGAATTAGAATCGGTTAATATGCGTAACCAGTATTTCGAATAATCTGCGGTTAGCTGGAGCTTTGTTCTTCTCATAACAACACGAAAATCCTTTTTAGCTCACAGGGAAAATTGAAAAGCTCGCCCGTTTGCATCACAATGACGCGTATTTTTATTCATTTTCGCGCAACTCTTTAGCCCCCGGCAGCGAACAGCGACTGCACGGAAAATGACTTTAATTTAAACGGAAAAAAGATTGGCTAAACCGATTAAAAAACACCGCCGTCGTGTTATTATAGCCGGAATATTTCGGTAAACCAACAACTTGCTAGCTTTCCGGACCCCGGAACATTCGGTATTTATTTTTGACAGGATGTTATTTGTTCGGCGTTTTAATTTATATTTCGAGATAGCTACAACTTCCACATGCAAGTGGTTAACTTAAAATAGATTATCTTAGATAGGTAGATTAAAAATAGCCTTTTTTTTAACCGGTAGTCCTTTTTCCAATTAAAAAAGTATAATAATACTTACACGTCTTATAGATGCAAGGAATTATTTTCGACAATTGAAGTTATTTCTATAATTTGTGTTTATAAATTATATTTTTGTTTATCCATGAATTAAGGAAATTTTTTGTTTTTTGACGGGCTTTACGTTGTTTTCCATAATGGATATTTCGCTGACGAATCGAAAGAAAATTGTTACATTAAGTGAGTATACTTCTATGACATAGGTCATAGACGGACATGACATGAGGGTGTAATGTAATTTTGGGGACAATAAACAACAATTTAAAACTGAACATGGAAACTGGGCCAGTTGAAGTACATAGGAAAGGAAAATGTGGGAGAAAGAAAAATACAACTGCGAAAGATAAAGCGGTTTAAATTAGGTGCAGCAAAATTGATCCTAGGAAAACAAGTATCAACTTTCAGCAAGACTTAACTACTGCCCAGTTACATTTATGATTCCCGGTGCCTAGAAGGATAATGTAATCGAGAAGAAAGTCAATCCAAACTAGGAAGAGGCAACAGTTAACTGCTCCAATGTTGAAGAAGGGGCTACTGTGGCTCAAGAAATAAGTTGGACTGCAAGCGATTAGAGGAATATGTCAGGAAATACAACAATAAAAACCTTACAGCGCAGCGGTTCATACTGACTACACAGTCGAGTATCCCCGAAAGAAGTTGTTCTGGGGTTGTTTTTGCTGCGTTGGTCGCGGAGCTCTCGTGCCAGTAGAAGGGGCGATGGATAGTGTAAAGTATAACGCGTTATTGCAACATCAACTGGTTAACAACTTGGAAAAAGTTGTTTCCAACGGCAAAGCAGTGGTCCATCAAAATTCAGATCCGTGCCAATAAGGAGAAGAGGGAGGATGTAAAAGTAATATAGGGTTGGTAGGAAAAGTGTCTGATGTGACTTCTGAAAAAGATATGAATATTGTAATTGTTTTTTACATAAATATATGCAGAATCTTCTAAGTTTTGCGTCTATTATGTCTAATGAATATGAATGAAATTGTGAGACCGAAATAGGAAAATGAAGTGGTTCAGACAATTATTTTATAAAGGCCTTTCTGTTTTGAAACTAGCAATGTAACAGCACCGGCTTGATATAATTACTCCAATTCAGCTTATGTTCTTATGCACACGTCCTAATCTACTAATTACTATCTTGAGTTGCAGGGGGAATACCTGGTTTATTGATAGTAAATTTCGTGTTAATAACTCCCGTAACGCAGCGTCGACTACTCCTACGTGCTCTGTTCAATAGACCTCGAGTTAATCGAACTTTCTGCTAGTTATTAAACGTAATTTATGAATAGCATGGATAGCTAATATTGTAACGAACTCTGGGTATTGTACAATCGAGTGTTTAATGGTAAAATTGGGACTGCAATTTAATAAATTACATAAACGTGGAAATAGACGGTTCGTAAAGTGTTTATTTAAATCATATTTTACATAAAAGATGGACTAATGTATATTCATTGTCGCACTCGGCTGGCTTTTTGGGTTATCTGGATGAGACTTGTAATTTATCGGGAGATTTTATCAAACAAAACTTGGCTCTTCGTGAACTACGTGCTTTATCATGTATATTTGGTGGTTATTAATGGTGTTTAATTAATTCCTAATTAGTTATTTAATTTTCCAATGAACTACCATTACAACTTTTTACTTGCTTTAGTATAATTGAATAAGTATTGATTAATTACGTAAGTGAATGCTTTTAGTTTTATTTGGTTTTTATAATACGCATTATAAAAAATTTGGTTTTTTTTTCTGTAACTCTTTAGTTAGCCATGACTGAGTAGCAAATACTATACAAGGGTATATAAAACAAAACACAATTCCCTTACAAAACCTAAGTAGTAATCTTTATGTTATGTTTCCGAATTAAAAAGTAGTAGTAGTAAGGCATTGGGAACAAGCTTCCTGCAAGCCAAAGTAAGTAAACCCCATTATAAGCGTTAGTCAAAGGTGGTGTGATACAATTAATAATATGCATATGTGATTACGTAACTTAATACTTTTGACTAGCAACAATGCAAAGTTGTAACATTTAAAACAACTATTGACTTTCGACATTTGCTAAACAATGAATAAACAGTTGATAGGACGACGATATTCTAAATTCCTTAAAGATATACTCCTAATATTCGTTCATCAACAATCTTAAAGTTTTTTCTAAGGAATGAGAAAATGAAATCACAATCTGTGATAAAGAAACATTTTAAAACTTGCAAACGAAAGATACTCCATATTTCAAGCAGAATGCCGATCTTGCTTTTTTGGTTATAATTTAGATGTATCCTGTATAACGCAAGAAGTATGTTACGGGGGTTTGGTCTGGCTCGCCGCTGTTACCACAATGGAGTTACACTGAACATAAATAAAAATTTTGCTTTTCGTGAGAAGACTTGAGTTTGTTCAATTGAATTATTTTTTCGCTCGTAGGTATTTTTAGAAATTCCTGACGTAAATCCTTACTGTCTCACGGAACTAATGCTCGTCACACTTTTTTATTCCTATCTTATTTCTGAATTGTAACAATTCTCAGAATATTTGTGTTACACCTTCGAGTTGTTACAATGTAAATTGTAGATCGCATGGAAAATATATTTATATTGCTGTATATCTTCAACATGAAAAAACTCTTGTGATTAGTATGTTTGATGTCATTTGTGTATTACATATATGACGTCTAAATTTTGCTTGACAAAAAAGTTTAAACATATTTGCAATTTAAGGCAAATCAAATTCAGAGCTTTATGAAGTTTTCCAATTAAAGTTAATACACTGGAACTCCAATCAACTTCCAGCTTTTATGGAATTTAATTTAAAAATCTCAAGTCCCTTTAATACCTTTATCGTGACGTAATGAGAGATTTAGAGAGCCTTAAACATTATGTGTAACGGTTTGCATACTTTCAAGCCCCCAATTTTGTTAGTAATTTAATTTGCTTAAGTTTGGGGAAGTTCGGTATAATCGCCCATGTATCGCGTCCTTGCCGCGTAGAAATTTCCAAGATTGTCGTAGCTTACTTAATCAGGATTCTTGAAGTGCCTATAAGATGGCAAAAGATTTTAGAAAATAGTAGATTGTCCAGGATTTCCAAAACGGAAGTGAGCTTAAGCGTGAAAAGACAATTTCTTATTTTTGCAGGCTCTCTTTTTCATGTAAATTTATTGCAAATTTGGATAACTGGCTATAAATTATAAGCAATCTTTCCTTGATTGGTCAATCAATATTTCGATCCTTTATTTTTTAAAATGTTGAGTTTACTTATTTGCATGTACTAATTTTAATGTCGATGTTTTGTTTATATTTGGGTACAAATTATAAGCAGTGTTTCTTTGATTGGCCAACTAACAGTATTTCGTAATTATATCTTTTTACCGGTATACTTACCTGTAGAGACAAAATAATTTAAAATTTTTTTGTTGATGCGTAGAAATCACTCATAACTTTCCGTTATATGTTTTGTGTCCATTTTATTTCCCCAATTTGTCCACACTTTTCTGCTAAGGTTCAGCGTTCTTCCAACTATTAGTCGTGGTGGGCGTCTTTTCGTTGCATAATCTGCTGCATAGTTTTGACCACGAGAGGTCCGTGGTATACCTGGTTACCGGTGCTGCTGAAGCTGCAGAGGCAACGAGCAAGCACGGGGGTCATCGGTGAATGACCGGCAGCGTCTGTGCTCCTGCGGGACGCTTTCCCTTCGCTCCAACCCCGCCGTCTTGGTGGCGCGGGCCATCGACCCAAATCAATTGCCGCATCTCTTTCGTACGTGTTAACCGGACCACTACTACCTGTGTTCTCGGCTGTTGATTCCCCTGATTAATGTTCCGCTAAACGGTGCTCCTTGAAAACTTATCCAGTTTCCGCCCACTTGTCTGCCAAAACTACTCTTCGCTGTTTGTTATGTATGTTGCATAACAAATGATGCTCTCCTTTACGCTGTGTAATTATTTTCGCTGATGATGGGTCCGAGAGATGTTATTAAAATGTGTTTTAGCTGGCGATGGTGCTGCAGTAGGCTTGTGGTGGACTACACCTTGGCCGTAATGAATGATGTTTTGTTTGGATGCTTCCTCTTCCAATACATGAGTGGTTGTTGTCGAATATAACTATTAGCAAACTGTTTATATTAGCATGGTAATTTTTGACTTATCTTCACAGGTTTTCCTTAGCCAAAGCTACTACTCTATATATTCGATGTTCTTCAGTTGCACTGAATTTGGCAACTTAGATTCCGAAATAAGTATTTAAGTGTACTAAATATTCTGGTACTAAGGGTTTCGTCAAGATTCTCTAATATCCGACAGTACAAGGTGAAAGAAACCTTATGTTTCTCAACTTTTACTGACTCCATAGTTTTGGTTTTTTTTAGTCCCGTAAATGGAACCTTTCTGGACTCTATACTCAAGCGTTCCAAGTCCAACTGTTAACCTTGACCTGTACCGAATTAAACTAGGGTCTTTTTGATCCGAACTATGCACTGGAATATCTCTTTTGAAAGACAGCTCAGCAAAGTCGAGTTTAACACTTGTTGGGCAGATCTTCTCCAACATTCTATGAAATGATGTCGGTATTTAGATTTACTGTATTAGTTTTTAATTTTTTATTATTACGGCGTGGAACGGAACAGGCTTAAAAAGGCTAAGTACATAGTGTCTATCCTGTTATGTATACATTTAATAGGGTGTGGTGAATATTAAATACAAAACTCACATGTTGAAAATATACTCGACATATTTGCACCGAACTGGATATCTCTTAGCAGTGTAAGTTAAATCGTCTTTAAATATACAGGATATTCCTGAATTTTTAAAAAGAGAACTCATTTTTATTGTTGGTAATTTATTTATTACGTTTCTTCTGTTATTTACATAAAACAGTATCCTTATTCTTTATCTGTAAACTGGGACAAATATATTTTTATCTTAATATTCAATAGCTAATGCAGAAACAAACGGTTTTATTTTGATCAAAGTTGAGTGCGAAAAAATATATTGTTTATAACTGATTTTGTCTTGAGTTAAAATTCTCTTTTAATACTTTGATGTAAATCAAATCTACATTGCATGTTTCTTCAAATAGAGTACTCCCACGATAACGTGAACACCCGTTTATGTTAACGGCGCAATAACTGAACACCCAAATTTTACTATTGGTCGCCGTATAACGTAAATACTAAAATGTTTATTACTCTCCTTATTTGAACAATAAACAGTAATCTTGTTTACTATTCACCATTCACTTACAGAAATCCCCTAACTCGTTGTTTCTGAAAGTGTGGATCCTTGAGACTTCTAGGAATACTCAAGCTCATAAAAAATAAATAAATAAACAAAACATGTATAATTCACTGTTTTCTAATAAATATTCCATAACTGTACCGAGTCTCAAAGAGGTTAGGACCAACCCTCTTTTTATTTATTGAATAAACTGAAACTATAGTACGTTAATGTATAAATATACATAAGAAAGATAAACAGATATTAATTTGCATTGGCCGTGCCGTTGAAAACGATTTCAACTTTCCGATTTTAAATGGAATATTATTGATATTATTTTTTATATTAATAGATACTTTCTTTCTGGATATAGGGATTTAAACTAAAATATAAACTTGAATGAAAAGTAACCATTGCGCAACTAAATGTGTCCTACTTCCGAGTTACCTATCATCGTTCTCTTCGTAATAATATTGGTATATACAAATTATTATAAGGGCAGTTGGCTTGAAAATGAACATTAACAAGACAAAAATAATGACCAACTTTCCCACAGAAAATATTCAACTTCCTGTGGAAAAAGTTACAAACTATATATATCTAGGCCACAGGATAGTCCTAGGAAAAGACAACCAAACAACTGAAATAGAAAGAAGAATTACTCAGGCATGGGTTGCATTTGGCAAGCTAGACACAACTTTTCGCAGTCGAATACCGAATACCTTAAAGAGAAAAGTTTTCGATCAGTGTGTCCTTCCCGTTTTTACCTATGGAGCTGAGACAATGACGTTGACACAAAAATCTGTTACTAAGTTAAGAGTAGCACAACGAAAAATGGAACGTATAATGCTGGGCATAACCTTGAGGGATCATAAGAAGACTGAATGGATTAGGAATCAGACCAAGGTACAAGACATTATACAAACAATTACATCAATGAAATGGAACTGGGCGGGACATGTTGCACGAATGGAAAATGATAGGTGGACAAAGATAATCATGCAGTGGAGGCCAAGAGCCAACAAAAGACTAAAAGGACGTCCACCAATGAGATGGACAGACGACCTAAAACGTTATATCGGAAACAACTGGATCGGAGTAGCACAGGAGAGGAAGAGATGGAACAGTTTGAGGGAGGCCTATGTCCTGCAGTGGACAAACATGGGCTGATATGATGATGATGATAAGGGCAGCGTCGGTCTCTATGGTAAGCATTGGGACTTGCAATCGAAAACTCCCAAGTTTAAATCCCAGTAAGGGTTATCTTTTAAAATTTATTTTTTATTTGAAACCCTGTGTATCGTACTCAGAGTAACATTATGAGACACTTCGATCTGAGCAATTAGAGTTGAGAATGAGCGGTTTCCTTCCTTGGAAAGAAGCACAAGGAACCCTAATTAGCTGAGTCACATTTGGGGATATGGATTTGCTTTATAGATGAGAGATGTAAGTACCATCTCGTGGTACACTTGAATACGTTTGAAACCAATCCAATTGTTGTGCGTTTTTTTTGTGTTCAAAACACTAATACTTTTTTAACATCTATTGGCAATAACTCACGTCAACAACCCTACCAACTCTCGAGTATATTAACACATCTACATAATTCTGAGACGGCCAGTTTGATCTGGGCATTTGGAACTTTTCCCACCATCCTGTCCTCAAAGGACATACGATATCTACAAAATACGAAGATGAAAACCTTCTTGGATTTTCCAGACACTCTCCAACACCGATCATGTACCAAATTCGAAGTGAATATTTCCAGAATACATTAAGGAGATAGATTTCTAACAGGCTTTCACTTTCTCATACTTCCAGTATGGTAAAGTATTGTGTTTTGGATGTCTAGGAATCGCTCCATTGAATGTCTGTAAGGCAACTCACTAAAGTATATCAAAAGAACTTCAACAAAAATCAGACCCTGTGTGTTAACACAGCCCGAGTTACATGATGATGGCATTGCGTACTAAGGAATGATATGAGTAACGGCTAGACTAGTAGAACAAGTAACGCTAATGAGAAATTTGCATCTTGTAGAGGAAATGATGACAAAACCACCCCGAGGTGCATATAATTGTGTAAATACAATTTCCACCTCTAAATAGGTCAAATTGATATATAGGGTACTAAGGAAGTCGATCACACAATTTAAAGGGATGACTCTAGGTACAGTATGTATTCAAAAAGTCCTGAACGGCTTTTGATTTAGGTCCATTGTTTCTTCATAAATTACTGTTAAAAGTTGGGGCTATGTAATGTATAATAATTTCTGAGCAACATAACCGGTTGGTTTAATCTTGTTTTGATTATATGTAGGTATTTTTTGAAATAATATCTTGTTGACATAGTTTTTTTTAAGTATACATGCTTATCATGTATTGTGATTAAATGAAATATTAGAATTTCCATATAAATATTATGTTTCTATAACCATACCGAACAGTTCCAAATTTGGGTAAGTTTAAGCTAGCATCTCGCTGTTTTAATGATCAAATTGGCTATTTGATTGTCTTTTAATATACATATTACGGATTATAGACATCTGAAAACATTTACACAAATAGTTCAAAAAGGATGTTTCAAATGAATTCTAATTATTTTGTTAAACAAATAATAGGACTATGTTCATACAGAATGAATGTCTTTAGTATAATTACTAATTTATTGCTGCTTTGTGTTTTCGCAATAATGTATAGCTACTACTACTAGCTTCTTCTTTCAATCTTCGCAATAAAACAACATGTGGAATTAGAATGCTATTTACTTTTACCCACTGAAAGCATTGAGAAAATTACCGAACAGCATATATTTGCCCAGGATTTTATTACAAGATTCTTTTACAAACTCACATTCGGAATCGGTAGAATTCATGTAATTATCGCCAGCTTTTGAATTCAGTCTTGATCTGTGTGTTCACTGTGTCCAGTAGCTCAATTAAAAACTTCCTCAGAACTAAATTGTGGATCAATTCAATTCAATATTTGCGGTTTATATTTGTATTTACCGATTCTGATTCCCATTGTTGTTTCAACTGATTCAAACGAATTCCATATTTTCCATGCCATTATACTTTTAGACAGAGTAGCGTCCAACTTCCTTTGCTATTTTACGTCACTTATAGTTTTTCATGATTGATGCAAGTTCATGACAGCCTCCCCCCTCCCCACAAATTGTAACTCTTCAAAGTGTTTCTAAAATTATTAACCTGAGATATTAAGTTGGTAAACTTTTTTTGTCTAAACCATTATAATATTTTGTATCACATTCTGAACCATTGCCGCTGTTAGCCAATTGCTGTACAGTTAGGTGGTGAAATCATACCTCTAAAATTTGGATTAAAACTCATACATGTGAGATGGATGACAGGGAACGTTATATATTAAAAGATCCCCTTTTTGCGGTGAATTTTTCCCATCTACTATTTTATACGTACGTTATCGAACATTTTTTGGAAGCATTCTCAAATGTGCCGAATATAGACTTGAATGGCATAAAACTGTCCGAAATACTGGAATGCCCGAATTAGCGAAGCTGTACTTTATATGTATTGTATGTACTCATAATATGTATAATAATATTATATTATTATTTAATTATCGGCAAATTCATTTCGATAGACTCATCTTCCTCTCTATGTAGGACAATGGCCTGTTAGTTACCTATATTGAGTAAGTTCTGTGGGCCTCCTATGCAGGTATGCCGGGTAGGGGGCTAGCCTAACCCGCCGAACATAGAAGAGAAGTATCTATGATTCCCGGGACCGACGGCTTAGCGTGCCCTCGTAAGCATGATAGGTTGCATATGTCACTGTGTTGGTCCATCCATCCGAGTACTGACCTACAGTACGAATACCATTTGACCGGTGGTGGCAGTGCTCCGCTATGCAACCAAGTCGATAAGACTTAAAACTGCATAAAACCATAGTAGATAGAAAAGTAATATTTTTGCAAACTGCTAACATTGTTCATATATTAAATGTATCTTATGTTTAGTTCAAAATCAGTGAAACTAACAGGCGTGGCGAGACCAACAACCAACCATGAAAATTAATTAAATTTGAACCCTATATTTTTAGAAATCGGATATTAAAACGGTTTCTACATGTTAGCGTTAACTGTAGATTAAATAGTCTAGTACGAGCAGTGTATTTTTTTTAAATGAATTGACAATGTTTTTAATTATTTTTTAAAGCTTTTAGTAACACTACTCTCATTTTCATAAATGACAGGTATGTTTTCTTTATCGTGTATGTATTGGACACTCCTACGCTTGCTTTTGTAGTCACATTACCTTGTTCTGCTTGAAATATAGTCATAAATAAATTGTAATTGGCAAAAACAATAATAAGCGATATCAATGCACATAGCGTGGGCGGATTGGGCGAACAACAGGCAATTGCTAGTTATATTAGCCGGTGCCACTGTCTTGGTAGAAAATAGACAGCCAACATCATGGTCGTGCAAATACTGCAGGATTGCATTATGAATTACTACTGCTAATTATTTAACAATCTATAATCGTGCATTCCTTTAAATACCAAGCGTGGGACTTGCAGCTACCACGGTTCTCTGAATAGACAGAAGTGTACATATGGCGTGAAATTTATTTTATTCAATAGCTATTAATAGAATCAACTTCGGTTTAAAATTTAAAAATATTTCTGTGGTATTAACACGCCATCAGTAAAATGAAGGAAAACATGACAGGAAACTTATTCAGTGGAGGTTTTTTAAAATCTTGCCAGGGTCGTTTTGAAGTTTTGTTGCTTTTAAAAAGCCCATCATTAATATAATAATCCGAATACAAATAGATGGGAAAGACACAACGTTCCGTATTAAATAACGAGCATGGTGTATAAACCCTAACGTAACGTTGAAACTGTATAATTATACCTAATTATTATGCATCTTAAAATTCATTTTGAACCTGATATCGCGTTCACCTGTCACAGTAAGCCTGCAGCACTCATGTTCATTAGTTAACGTCGAGAAATATTCTTTTGGCTTTTGTTGTTTCCTTTGTGTTTACCGAGAGACCACAGAATTACATCCACGTGAACGGCAAAAAATAAATTAAACATTACAAATGTCGAGCCAGAGGCGGAATGGGATTAAAACCAATAAAAGCACTCGCCACCGTTACAAAAGAAACCATAACGTGTGGGATTCGTTCTTGAACTGTAACAGTAAATGAACAAAAAAAACTGAATAGTAGGGCTTTGTTTGGGAAGATTTCTTCGATTAATAGCATTTTCACGAAAATGAGAAACTGTAGGTAAATAATATTATTCCATCCCGATCTTCAACTTTTGGAATTGTGGTTAAAATGCCCTGCATCACCTTAACAGTTGAGGACAATTGAAGTTCAAACGCACGTCTTTCAGATATCTTGCTGCCATCCACTATCTAATGAAATAGGTACTTAAACACAATAAAAAACATACATACATACATATGTATGGTTCATAAAAAAGCACAGTTAGAAAAAATTATTATAAATTAGAAAATTTATACAACACGTTACTTAAATTTAAGCTAACTTTAATATTTCATCGCCTAGCCATTATTTGATATAATATACCAGTTTTCTCAATTCCTCCTTCGAAATATAGCAAACCAGACATGAGTCAAGGATTCCATTAATTCGGTTTTTGCGGGATTTCTTTTAGATAGAATGTTCAATATCTTTTGCCACTAGTTCTCTGTTGAATTCAGGTCTAGGGAATTTACTGATTAGTCTATCTTCTTGATTTTATTGGTAGTCATCTACGATTTAACCAGTTTTTGTCTATGGCATTATCGTCCTGGAAAATAAACTTTTCTTCACCAATCAGGTTCGACGAGGTATTTTCATCATCCCAGAGACCACATGTAATGGACCGTCTTGTTGATCCTACGTGAAAAGCTATACCATAACAGCTATTGCATGTTTAATTGTTGGAAGTACACTTTCCTAGTATTTTTCCTAGGAGACCTGACATACGGATTATCAGCATAATTATCTATCTTTTTGTATAAAAACAGTGGGTCCTTCGTGCTCTACATCCTCTTAAGTAAAACATTAGGCGGTTAACCACAGTGTAAATACACACGCGTACATCTGTAGCGTTTCACCAGATTGGTGGAATTAATACTTTTGTCGGCCGTACTGGTTTTTTGCACATTGTCATCATTAGCTGAATATTGGTTTGGTCCGATTAACGTGTTTCGTTTGGGGACGTCATTTTCCAACTTTTAATAAAATTCAGAGAGCGGGTGAATGTCTTAAAGTGGTTACGCTAGTGAACGACTTAAATCAAACATACGGTATAGTGACAATGTCTTAACTAAATCAGAAATAAATATACAGGTTGTGAGTTGATATATTTGCTCTAGATGCGTTATAAATACATAGTTACCAAACGAAAAGCGGTTAGTCAAGCATGTGTTTATGGTACATACAGTCGATTAGAAAAATATGTAGTCGTACCGAATTGGTCCTTAATCAAATGATTTTACGCTATACTTAGGCCATTGAAATGTCTGGTGGTATTTTCCGAAAAATTCAAAGCGAAAGGGTTTTTTTCGGCACTCAAATATGAATGTCATGTACCACGTAGTTGTGGTCGATTAAATAGCTATCTTTAAGAATTTGTAAGTACAATAAAATTCGAAAATCAATTATGTCTGTCGATATACGTCTTATTGATTAATAATTTCAGTTGCTATTTCGTAAACCGAATTCCGACGTGGCAGTCCGATTGTGTTCTACGGTTACTTTTTAAGAAAGGCGGTAGGCTGAAAAAATGAGTTTCTAATCCGTATGCAGGTATTATCAAGACACCTTGACAATCAAACAAGTTTATAAATATGTAATTTCGAAAAAAAGAAGTGCTGTTAGCGCGAGGACGGAGAGTTCATATCGAGCTGTAGTAATTGTCTGGAGGCCGAACACGATAACTTGATGAAAGAACCAGCACCAAATAAGGCAATGACCACATTGAAATTAAATTAACTGATTCCCAGTGGGTGTAAGCCCAGTCACGACATATTGCCGTGATATTTCATACGCTTTATACACATGAAGCGGCGGGTTATTGTAAAGAGAAAGTAGCGCAAGGCTCAATAGTGAAAGAAAAATGTAGGATGATAATTGTCAAACGACCTGCAATAGAACAACAATTCGTCTCGAAGAAATTGAACCTACGACGAGAAGATTAAATATTTATCGACCATTGTAATTCCCAACTAAGCGAACGACATTGCATTGTAAGCAAAGCAACACAAATTGTTTTTGTATACGAACGACATTGAGAAATTCGAGAGAAAAATTCTATCTATTTAACATAGTAGGTGTTAGTCTATTCAGGTATTTTAACTGAATTCCCACACCGAGATTAAACAAAGAACAATGAATAATGATGTCCAAATTTAAATAAGAACTTGAGCCGCTGCTCAAAATACAGCCAATAAGAACAACAAAACAAAAGGCTATTTATTAATGTGGAATTTACGAGACAACGACCAGAAGTAAACAATGCCCTCTCGGTGGGCTTCGTAATCATATGATTTACAGGGTGATTATCGTTACATCCCACCAATAACACGAGAATTTGAACAAATAATGAACTCTGACCACGCAATGCTCCTCGTTTACCAATGAAGATATATACAAGTCATTTTACGGTTTGTAAATTGCATATCATAAGAGGATTTGTCTAGTGTTATTTTCATTTACATACATACCAGCATTTAAGTGTTCACTTAAAAACATTTACAACTACCCTTTAATTAATAGTGTAGGTGATATTTGCTGATTCCCTAATCCTCTTTCTTCTATACAATAAAGATCTATGATTCGTTTAAAAAAATTCTATATTTCAGGAAGACTGAATAAAATATGAATTGAAATTTACTTAATTCCGTTACCTGACGCTGTGTGTGTTTTCTAACAAAGATGGAAAGGTTAAAATAATAAAGCTTCTTTGACGACTGAATATATTTTCATATGATTTGGAAAGTTTAAACCCGAAATACAGTTGTCTACAAAAAGCCAGTCGCAAGCAATGCCGGGTTTCTCAATCTGAGCTTTGTGAGTTCCTTGAAGCAACAACCAGCGGGGGTTCATGGCTTGTTTTATTAGTAACTGTTATGAAAAAGCATTTGTGAAATTGCAGTAGCGCTTATGTGATCACCCACAACTTTCTTTTCCTTGAAACGAAGTCCCTAATAAATAAAGATAGCTGTGACATAAGAACAATGTGAACCTTCAGTGACCTCAGAACAACACATAGATGTGACATAATAACAATGTGAACCTTTGATACCAAAGTTTATTAGGGCTAATCGCATAACGGGCGGGTAACATAAGTTTGGGAGTAAATATTAAGTAGGTTATTAGTCATTAGGAAACTAAGAGATGTGCAATCAGTACCTTAGAACAATAGATAGATGTAAAATAAGAACACTGTGAATCTTTGATACCTACCAAAGTTTATTAGGGTCAAATGCATAATCGCATTAACTAGATAAGACCTACGAACACTGTAAATCTTGGTCCCCAAGATATTAGGCTCAGAGGCGTAATCGCAGAAAGGTCAGTTTAACTCAGTCAGGGAGTACCTATTAAGAAACTATTAGATCCTAGGACACTAAGATAGGTGCACTATATAACCTTAGAAGACGAGATAAATGGGAAATCAGAACAATGTGAAGCTTTGCTATCAAAGTTAGAAGGTTCAAATGCTTAAGAGCATAACGGTCTCGGGTACGTACTCAACAACCCATCGATGCGTATCTTACTAACTACTCGGTGTTGCAGCAGTGGTGTCTTGCGGTATGCATTGCAGACATGTTAACGTTGGGCAATGCCCCACCCTATCCTTGAATCCCTACCCACTTACTGGCATGGGGTGGGCCTGGCGTATCCAGGATTGACCCTCGAGTCGGCTCCATGTCAGATGATGATGATGATGATGATGAGTATACATAATCTGTATCCTCTTTCTGTATGTAAACTAAATAGAAAAGTCTACTATCTGGGATATCCTCAATACGTTTTTGAATGTGTGAATATACAGGATAATGTTTTGCTTTTTTGTATGTGTCCAAAGCAACGAGTCTACAAGGTCTGTAAAAGCTTCATAATAATATATGTAAATCAGAGAATTTCTAGAAATTGGTAGCGGTAGAAGCAAAATTCTTCTGTTTGATCGAGAGGTGATACACCGTTTATTTGTTTAAGCATTTATGCAATCATTTCGACAGTATTTCCAAGATCAAATGTTGTTTTGCTATTCTCGGTGATCCTTTACGGTAACGGGTTTTTAAATTTTAAGACTAAATTGCCCATAAATAATAATGAGATGTAGATAAAGGAAATAATTATACATTAGGAGCGTTTCTTCTATTCCAAAGTTTTATTGTTGGGCAGATTCCGTAAATATCAAATAGAAAGTGGTAGTATTTCGTCTGTAAGCACCAGAATTATCACTGTCAAAAGTACAATAAAACTGCGATTTATAATACATCTAACAATAATTATGGTACAAGTTCTAGTGAAGTAAAAAGGCATAAACCCAAGGTAGTTTTGAATTATTCCATATACGAAGTTGTCACGTAAAAGCAACAGATTCGAATATTTTGCATATACCACTCTATCACAATATACCCCCTTTTTGATATTTTTTTTGTATTGTAATTCCAAATAGCCTTTTTCTGTATTAGCAAATTCTTCCCTCTATAGCCAAAGTTTTGGCAGTTTTAATTCTTGCCAAAAATATTTTATTAGATTATTTATTTGTTTAATAAAGTACACTTTTACCATAACTATATAATTTAAAATCCCCAAAAAAAATTTGTTGGATTTTTTAAACTACCAAAAACAATCAAATTTGACAATTCGAATGATTAGCAGGTAAACTATAGTTCGGATTGTATTCAAAGCTTTACGGGTAGCTATTTGTGGGGGCTACCCATGACTGGCACAATATTTTTGAAAATGTAAGTAAACGTTGTTGGGTGATCGGTATGGGAATATCTAAATACTTTTTTTTTAATTGACATAGATAAGCTCTTGATGTACATTTTTGAATGTCTTTCATTAAATTGCACGAAGTACGCAATAAAACCTTGGACAGAGCAACAATTCATTATAAAAATTAATTGTTTGAAACAAATTAAGTTTATTCACATAGAGAAACAATGTCGTTCCAAATTTAACTACCGATAAGATTCGAAATGGTGTTTGTTTATGCTTTAGCTTATTTACATGTAGCGGAGGCACCACCATTTCTTTTTATTAGTTGCTACAGTTGAGTGGAATGTGGGGAACTATTTAGATAAAGCTTATGATAGAGTTTCCCGTTTTGTGTGCCCAAGGCCGAATAACAGCCACAATTTCGACGATTACAGGTGGCGATAGTTTATCATGAGGTAATTCTCGTAGGATGTTATATCTAAAGTTTGTTTTTCTTCTTGTCGAGCATGTAAATACGGCGTAAACAGGCCGATAGTAGTGTGTTTATGTTGTTTTAGCCGGGGTTTTCTGTCGTATGCCCGTATTAAAGCACCATTTAGTAGAAGCAATTATGCAAGTAAACCGCACCATTGGCGAGTGGCTGGCAAGCCATTAGTTGCGCGAATGGATCTAAGTGTTAACCATCCTACTAAATTACACGAATGCGCTCTTTACACGGATTGCCTTTGCATGGTTCATTAATTTAACAACAATTTTATGGCCGCTGTCAGATTTAATAGGTCGTGTTTTGGAATAAATTATCGTTTATATTAATTTTTATCGCCGTTGAGTAACCCCTTTGTCGCAACATCGAGCACTCGGTATTAATAAAAAAGAGCGCATAAGCCCAGATTTCGAAATCAGATAAAGACGTGTATTATCATCGAAACTGTTGCTTTCCAAATATGACCACGCAATTGTCGTAAAATTTTATGACTTCTGCCATTGTTCTCCGCAATATTTTATACAATATCTGTATCAGGTTGCGAGTGTACGACGTTTTTGTCGCGCAGCGTTGAATGCGTTGTTGGTTTGGGGGATATAAACCTGTCATAATAAAGATCTGCAACTTTCTTAATAGCCTTCTCGAATTCATTTTGCGATTCAATCGAATACACCAGGAATATAAAAATCGACGGCTCGAAAAAGCCAAGAATTTTTATATCTTATACATATAATGCCTTGAAGGGCATAAATCGTGCTTACTGTCATCGATCTGTCTCAACAAGAAGTCGATGGATATTTAGTACAAAACAACAACAGTGTGATCATGTACATCAAGAGAAAGAAGATTGGTAAATGTACACAATAAAGATTAGTTTCGGCGAAACGAAAGCAGCCTCATGAAATTCCAAGTCTATGTCCTTTACATATTCAGTACTTACACTTACAATTGACTTGCTTGTAATGGACTCTCGGTTGTAATGGACCAATTACCAAAGTCCGAGTCATTTCAACCTGTGTAAATACAATCGGATATTATGAACTCGCTTATAATGTACTTTCGCTTGTAAGGCACTAAAAATTCGCAAAAGTCCATTATATCCGAACCGAATTCCGTTGGTGAATTTCCTTCATATCGCGGGGGCGACCCCGACTCCAAGACAACCGAAAAATCTTGCTGCTTGTGGATAAGTGTGCGGCATATCCGTCAGTTCATTATGCAACATCAAGTTTACTTTTTTTTCACGAAAAACAACCGTTATATTGCAATCGATTGATCAGGGTGTCGTATGGAGCCTGAAATAAACTTACAAAAAATAGATGTTGCTGCGAATCATTCAAATACAAGATGCCAGTAATGTTAAAAGCTTTAATAATTTTGGACGCCATGAACATACTGAGCCTTGCTGGGCAGAAGATAATATCTGAAGAAACCATCCGTTATTGTTTTAGATATGCAGGATAGCTAAAGGAATAGATTTCTTTAACTGAGGAATATTGAAATCCAGAGGATGGGATTGAAGGAATGGGTCGCAGTTCAAAAATTTGTGGACAGTATTCTATTTACAGGATATGCCCATGTTGATGACAACGTCATAACTGTCCAGGAATTAACAAACGAAGAATTCACTGCAGAATTTCATTCTAATGGTGGCAATGAAGAAAAAAAGGAAGAAGTGGAAGGACAACCGAGCAAGTTGAAGTGACTTTTTCAGATATCTTAAAATCGTCTGAAACCTTACAATACTTTCAGTAAAGGGATGATGCAAATGAAATTCTCCATCAATTAAACAAAATACAAATTGTTCT
This sequence comes from Limonius californicus, assembly GCA_014611495.1. NCBI lineage: Eukaryota > Metazoa > Arthropoda > Insecta > Coleoptera > Elateridae > Limonius > Limonius californicus. The sequence continues at coordinate 16,036 of JABXWE010006001.1, read as the reverse complement.
AAATGACATCTTTTTAAGGAAAAGCATTCGAAGAGAATATACGAATTTTTGTAAAATTTTATATTTTTTTTGTGTTGTTTGTACTTTTAATACGATTTAATTTTGGGTTCACTTTAAAAAACCAAATTCGGATAAGATGGACGCTCGGTTATAATGTACTAATATTGATAGTATCTTAAAGTCCATTACAAGCGAGTTCTACTGTACATACATAGTGGCCCAAAAGAGTATACATGTACTGTATATGTGTTTCCTGGCGTATCATATTATTAAAATACAATAACATGAAAAGAGGTTATTATAGTAGTTCTTAAATTATACTAATTTTAAAAATCTTCCTTCAATATACAACGCATGGCCAATTAAAACTTGTAAGAATTCTTGTAAACAAACACAAAATACGTATTTATTAATTAAATACAATATTATTAATATTGTTAACCGATAAGTAATTTAATTATTGAATGAGGTAGTAAACTTAAGTTACATATTCGCCATTAACAGTTTTGAAATAGCAAGATCAAAAGATCGAACCAACATCAAATGTACTGCCGCCATAACTACACCTGTTTACCTTGTATTGCTTTTGGTGATGGCCTCATACACATCGAAAATACGCCAAGCAAATAACAGCTTTTTAAAAACCTGTTTAACTTATTAATAATATAGTATCTGCTTATCAATTAATATAAATTTCAACGTTATACGGCTTCAAACAATTAACAATTTTAATACCCAGACATTTTTTATAAGTGATTAGAATGGTTACTTAATCTTTACAAAATTAGTAATAAATCATTTGAAATTGCTAAACTAAAAACACTTCCATGGAGCGATACGGTGTTATTGTAAGTAGATTTAAAATACTATGCACCCCCTATACAAAATACCCGCTGTGGGAAGCAACGGGAAATTACCAAAGCCACACATTACCTTAGTACAGCTACATGCACTTATCACTACGCACACTTAGGCGACTATATAGTTCTCAAAATAAGAAAGGTCTGCCTTGTCTTCATATCGGTTTGAAAGACCCTGTAAAGATGCACGATGACAAGAAATCAAGAAAACATATTCCCAAGTGCTGCAAATCTGACTTCCAAATTAGAAAACGTGAAGGGGGATACTCATTCATTCAGATACCTACAGATAAGGATATACATAAGGGATATAATGGTAGAATACCTACTAGAAAGCTGTTGATAAACAACATAAACAAAAATAAAAGCCTTAAATTTGCCGCGGTAAACAATTTTTGAGAATTTAAAAACCGCGTTATTTTCGTAAACGAGAGCCGTAAGTTGGAAGGAAGAAGAATGAAGAACTGAAAAAGGAACATTTATACGATATAGTTAAGCAAATACTACTGGAGTATTCTGTTGACTATTGCTATTATGCGGGATATTTAAATGAAAAAGAACGAATTGAAATATTAATGACGGTGGTTATGGCGATAACGACAACATAACAGGAAGTGTGCGATTTTCTTAATACGTTGGATCTAAACCGCAATCCTATTACATAATCTACGGTGAATAAAATTATTAGTAAATTGAACACGTCAAAGACTTGCCTAAGATGGTTTCATTTTTTCATTTTCATTTTCATTTAACTCTGAAGCTTTTAATTGTCTTATCCACATCGCATAATTGAAAACATTATAAATTGGTTAGGTTAGATTAAGATGAAGGTAGTTGTTGGTTGGAATGAAAAAATAATCATGTTCATGAATAAATTATAGCACTGATTCTATCAAGTAGATAGGCAAGTTTAACCATATCTTGAATCAAGAAGCCGAGACTGTATTCTTCAAAATCTGGATAGTTTATGAATCCACTAGCAAGAACTAGAATCAGTGTATTAAATAGCCAGCTAGATCTCCGGAACCCACACCTTCAGACAGATAAAGAAACTCAGAAATGAAATTCGAATTTTAGTAAAACTGTTACTCTATATTTGTGAATTATATAGTTATACTGGTGTACTATAAATTGGGATAATGTAAACGTTTAAATGTTTTGTATCTTACTACGTTTCGTCCTTTTTATGCAACTTTTTACCTGAATTACAAACATATTTTTACCGTCATATGTAAACCTGATTCATACTAGTTTTTTTGATTATATTTTTAATGAATGTATTACGTTTTTGTTTTTATTATTGGATACCTTCTAAATACTATTAGTCGAGCGGGATAAATATAATTTCAGGCTGCTTATATGCGGTTACTTTATATTGTTCGTTTGGTTATGCTTTACTGACTCATTACGACACGGCGCGATTCAAATTTCTAATGCATTTATAACGAAACGAACAGAGCTTAAAGCAGTTAAATTCGAGTACAGCATCAAGTTTCGCAGTTTAGAATTACCTACCGTCATTACCGACAGTTTTATGGTTTACGGCAAACCAGTGCAGGACGGTGTAATTCGATCGCAAACAGTCAAAACGTTGCTGTTAATACGCCAAAGTTTAATAAAACAAGCAACGTCGAAGAGCTAATGAAGTTTAAAAGAGTAACAATCTGAAAGAAACAAAAAAGCACACAGTTTTTCTTCCAGCTACAATTTAGAAACTAATTTTAAGTTTACGAACGAGGAAGTTAAAACTCCATTACCTTCAAATTTAATTTGCCCTCAGAAGTTACGTTTTCTTTAATTTTAACAATGTTTTCCTTTGCCGGGGGGCGAAAAGCTTTATGAAATTATTTCATAGTCATTATGGGCGTAGGGAAGTGTTTGTTTTGTTAATGTTCAGTAATTTTCGTGTTATTCAACTTCGAGTTGCATAATCCTCTTAGGAGGAGGCCTTTTCTTTTAAGCGGGCTAAACTAGTTTGGTTCATGGTCGAACAAACATGAGGCACGGCAATCGGCAGCAAGGTAACATACCATCGATCAGAAACAGCTTCAGTTTTACACTTTCTTACGCCACTGGAAATCAGAGAAAGGTTCGAATCATTCACAGACAGTCACTTTTTAAATCTCCGGAATTTGCTGCAGGTCAATATTGAAAACAACCAAACATGCTTTATTAACCTCGACTTACAGAGGGCATCTAATCGCTATCGTACTTCCTCATGGCTTGTAGATATGGATTTATTTTTCGATTCGAAGTAAGTGGTAGGGGTACGTGAAAATTAACTATATTTCAGTGGAAATACGAAAAAGAAATTTTAATTAATATGTATTTCGGCAAACTTACAACTTTCAAGTATCTACATTAAGAGAATGTTTTTTGATGAACTATAGGAATAACAAAAGTTCTTTGCGCATATACTGTAGCACTAAATTTAGGGAGAGGAGGGTACCCATTTATGCATTACGGAAAAACTTTAAAAGTCCAATTTTATAGTTAAGTTGGTTTAACCAAATGGTTCAGTCCTATTTCCTATTATTTGCGAATTATGTAATTAAACTTGAAAAATGATAATAATAAAGCATACTGTTTATTCCGCAAAAAATGGTGTAATTCATTGTATATAGTACGGACAGCAAAGTTTACTACAAGACTGGAAAACAGAGACGTACCTTTGGTTAAGCCATCCAGTTTTACATCATTGATTGTATTCTTTTTCTAGTTATCAACGTATGATTGAGCTGCTATAGTTATTTTTTAGTATAGAATTGTTGTTCTGTACAATTTTATTGAAGATGTTCGATAAGCAAAGCTGCATATGCCGCTTTAACAGGTCTTGATATCACTACATTGGAGTTTTTGCTTCTAAAAGTAATAGTGTTTTAGCTAAACCAAGAATTGTGTTTAGAACTACAATTGCATAGATGTCGAGGAATACACATTATACGTATGCCATATCATGTTTTTACACTAAAATATGCTCCAATACAAAAGCAATCGAAATTTATAATCAATTATAACATAAATAATACCGATGTAATCTACTTTTGGAATAACTTTTTACAACTATTTTCTTATCTAACAGTTGACTTCCTATAAATCTTTGCAAACGCTAACGAACTGTTGTTCTTCATGTGCTACCAGCTTAAAACATGTTTACATTTTATAAGACGTGATTTGATATTTTTTAGATAGCGAACAAAAAATCCATTATAGTGATAGCAAGGCTCCCGTAGGAGACTATTAAATTGAAAGAACTTGTAAAGAATCTGTCCAAATTTGGCAAGCAATTCAAACACCGACACCAAATGCGAAAGACCCTAAGAATCTTATATCTTATAAAGTTTGTAATCGCTGCATACGTAATTTATGCGTAAATATTTTGTGTTTGAAACAAGAAAATAATGGTAGCAATTCAGCTAGACTATTTTAGCTATTAAGTAGTTCTTGTAAATGTCATAAACTGCATGGCTTAAGTAAAGACACCGGTTTGTTTGACACAGCCTACCTTTATCAAAACTTTTGTTGAGCATAAGGTATTATAATAGAGGAGTAATAGCAAAACAATTTAATACAATGATAGTGATCATGCTCTCCTTTACCACCTATACTGGGACTGACAGAATCGTGTCGGGAATTTTAAATATTTTAGACAGTGGTCGCTTTATAAACAGGTTTAAATATCAACGTAAAAATATGTCCTTTATTCTAAATTCTTGGATAATGAAATTCAATTATTTACTACAAGCGTGTTAATCGCATTGGCATAACCGCATGAATTGAATTAAATATTAACAGGTAGCGAACAAAAAGCCTAATATTCGCAATACATGTAGCCAAAGCAATCTGAATGCAAATTCGCCTGATTTTACAACAGTAACTTATCTAAACGGGGGCAGTAAAACGCTAAAATAACAACGGCCTCACCGAACAATTGCTCGTATACACAAGAGGATACACATTTCGAGATCTGTAAAAATAACTCAGATTATATGGAGGTACGAATGGGATTATTTGCATACATCAAAGTTAATAAACAGTTTATGGTCAGTACGGCCTTCACTGTTCTGTGTTATGTTTACATTTGCACATATTAAATATGTATAAAAACATACACTATGTAATTGACGTACGAACAAACAAGCACGGAACAAAACAAACAATGATTCTACTTTACGAAGTTTACTGCATAAATATCGAATTTTTTCGTTGTTTCGCATTATTAAGCCTCGTGAAACATAAATTCCATTAAAAGTAAAAACAAAAAGTTTTTTAAAATTTTGTTTGTAAGTGCATTATAAAAATCTAAATACATTAAGCTGTACCATCGTAATAAACTTAACAACAGGTTCTTCAAAATTGACAATTAAGGTCACTTAGAGAAGCAGAAGAAGCACTCAAATACAGGTTCACCAACATTGTTATGCCCCAAGAAGCAATTGGAATTAATTATATGGAGATGAGCTGGGTCGTATTCATGCCTACATTAGAAAAATGCTTAACCTGGCAAGTTACCCAGTCAGACTTGGACCTTTTCCAATTTAATTCGATTTATACGAACAGATAATGTTGTGTATTGTCGGTTGGAATGTGGACATTGGATGTAATAACCACCACATCAGGATTTTTCAAATTTAGCCAACTTTGAAGATTAAATGGGTTTATTTTGATGTTGGGAAAGCTCCTTAGTAAAATTTTTAACTAAACTACGCTATACGCTACTTTTTGTTAAATAATTAGCTATGCTACAGTTACTTCGTACCAGTTTGATTGAAGCCTAACATTATCTTTAAAATATATTCTAGTAGTATAGTACTGTTGCCACTCGGGTAAACACATTTTTTCACTGTTGTCCATGATTCCAGAAGCGCTAATCACAAAAACAATTTAACTCTTCTCGCGAACGTATTTCTATAATGTAATGAAGAAACAAATTTTAGTAAGGTGTACTGATGATACGTATTGATGAAATTGAACATTTTAAGATACCAGTACAGGATGTACTGGATTAAATTATACTATTAGGGCTTCCAGACTGTTTTTCCTTGTTATTTGTGCTCACCACTTCAGGGACATTTCTAAATTGTAGGTCAAAATGATATTCTTAATAATTTAGTCAGGTTTCTGCCATTGCTCGTTTTACTATCTCGCTAGTGCTACAATATTTTACCTGTTTTAAGTAGCACGCTACCTTAGAAAGCTGCAAATAAATAGCGCGTTATATTTCAGTACAGTTTTATTTCAATTGCATATTGTTTCACTAAAATTATGAAATAATAGGCAGGTGCTACTGATTTAGAAAATATGATGAACGAAATCGTTTATCTTATGTTATCCATTTTCTTAATGAAATTATTAAAGTGGGTGGATTTGATCTAGAAGTCTCGGTGTTGCCGTTTCCCCCATTTAATTACTTAGTAGATATTCGGCAAACGAAATCAGTTAAATTGATACCGGTATAATCTATTGCTTGTCAGAATACCAGAAAAGGGGGTGGAGTTGCCCCGGGCACGAAAATAATGTAGCTAATTTGAGAAACAAACGCTTTAAACGCTGCTTAAACCGCGGAAGTAGCTTTTTACATTTAATAAATAGTCGAAATTCTCCTTTTCCTCCAACCCCGGTAGAAAAAAGAAAGAAAAGAGGAACGCGTTAATTATATCTGGGAAATTTTTCCCGTTAAATTCTTTTTCTGCGAGCTTTGTTCGCAACTGTAGAAAAGTAAACGAATCATGGACTCGAATCTTTGTCAGCCCGGTAATTTGTTTTCCCGTTTCGTAGTATTTCTTTCCGAAATTGTATTTTTAAATTGTCAAATAAATGCATACCGGCGACAGTTTTAAACTGGCCCAGAACATTGTATTAAAGCGAGTTTAATTAAGATAATTGCTTATTACGACGATAAAAAATGAATTAATGAACATAATCATACCTCGTTTAACGTTTTATCAGATTCTACTGAAACATTCATATGACAATCTGATTTATTAATCAAACTACGCAGTAATTTCGGGGGATTTAAATGGAATTAATAATTCATTTTAAGTTTTAAATTCGATGTAAAACTGTTCGCAAACGTATATAAAATTGATCGTAAGAAATTGCTTCGAAATCTTGCTTTAGATGAGATTTTTTTATTTTGAAATTTCAACCTGAACGAAGATGTTTCTGCTAGACTTGAGACAGGAAGTAACATTAAGAAGGCCATTTAGTGTGTAGGGTTAAGAGAATAGTAATTTATGTCCATTTCTATCCGGATTCGGATCATTTATATAAGTATCCGGCTGCAGCAGTAGGAGGAATGATTTAGCTGCGGTAAAAACTTCACGAAATGTATCTTCTGATCAATACTACTTTTGTCTTACATCAAGATTAATGGCGGCGTGTTGTCATTTGGAGAAAGTTATGACCATTGTGTCCCAATTTTAGTTCGAGTTTTAATGAATTTGCAAAGGTCAAGTGGAATTGCTTCCACTTGAAGGGTTGAAATTATTTATTGCACGTTTGAAACACAGAGAAATTTTAGTTTTCTCTTTTTTGTTTTCTGGTTTCACTAGGAAGTTTAAATGAAACAGAAAGTTATGATTAATGTATAAAAATATAATCACTTTCTTTTTTCATAACTCTAAGAAAATGTTTAATGTTCTGCTTTTATTGGTTTTTACTTCTCATCAACCTTGATCCTTTTATAATGATCAACAAAAAGTATTGTTTTGTAATAACCGTTACAAATTTAGTTTTATATTGTCATTTAAACCCTATTTTCGTCTATAAAATCATCATCTATAGGGTCCATTGCTATTTATAACACATGAGTCATTTGATTTTTTAGATTATACCACTTGAATCTATTTTGATACTAAAATGAGTGATAATGAGCTCGCATTTGAAGAATCTAGATGTAGAATTTAGGTCAGGCATAAGTATCCTACTTTATTCTCTGCATTCGTAATTGATACCGCTTTGACTGACACTATCACTGTTTATTATTAAGAGCAAGCAGTTTGATATCTAAACAAACTGTTTGCAGAAAGTATTATAATTACGTTTTTCGAACTTTCGGTTGCAATGAATTAATTAAAAAGGATTTATGTCATGCTTTACATCTCCGTGTAATAATTATGTAAATTAAATGTTAAATCCACAACGGTTTATTAATTCTAATTGAATGCAAATGCTCTTGCACAGAGCATCAGCCAACACGAATAAATATGATGTTTCGCGAACTGTATTTGCAATTGTTAATATCATTTACTTTTCAGATTTTACAATAAAACGAAAGAAAAGGAGAATTGGTAGCCCATATTCGGGAGTTTCTGTGTCGCAGATTTTAGCCCAACGAGAAAAATTGGCGTTATCTCACCCAATTCTTTGCAAGGAAGGTTCGCCGAATCCCCAATTTTCAAATCAGGTACGTTAGTGAATATCAACATTCTCGAATATAGCAATAATTCTGTAATTTTTATTGTAGGTATGGCCTGGATCGCCGGTTAACCACCAACAGCATCCAGCCACTCGAGGCTATACAGAAAATATACCAAATCCAGCTGGTTCTGGACCAAATGTACAGTTCTTCAGATATCAAAATCAGGATTCCTCAGTAAACAGGGTAATGATGGATCCACAACATGTGGGAGAAGCCATGATTCCGCATTCATCCACTTCAACGGCCAACATATCACATCAACAGCATCAACAGCAGCAGCAACACCAAGCTCAACCTGTGCTCCAACACAATGTCTCCAATTATCATATGCAGAGCTGTGGACCACAAAATCCTTCTCAATTACAAATACACCAGCAACATATTATAGGACCAAATGGCCAAGTTATAAGTGTGCAGAGTCCAGTCCATCCGAATGTTCAGCAACACGGTCATATGAATAATAATCAAATTATTGGTAATGGTGCTATGATTAGCAATGGGCCTAATGGAATTATAATACACGGTCAAAATATGATGCCAGGTCAGTCAACACAACAGAAAGTTTTTATTAACAGTCAACCCATGGAATCTAATGGACCAGGAAGGCCAAATGTCCAAATGGTTCCAATTATTCCGTCAAATCAGCAGAAGCAGGAAATTCATCAAAGAGTGCAGCAGCAACCCTTTTGTAATCAACCGTTTCAATATCAAAGCATCATGCAGCAATTTGATCCCAACAAAAATAGTATCAGGACGCCTTTTATACCTGGAAATTGTAATATGAAACCAGAGGGTCCACACTACAGTGCCATAGTACAGCAAGGTAACCAAATGGTGCAGCAAAGTTCCACAGGCCCCATCCTAATTAATCAGCAGCAAAAACCACCTTGGCAGAACCGTTCTTTAAATAATACAGCGGTATCTATACACAATAACCAGTTAACTATACATCAGCATAATTCTCAGAATATTGAAGAAAGAGTTCCTCCCCTTCACCAGCATACACCACCACCATCCGTTTGGCCCGATGATACTAGTAGAAAGAAGGTTAAGCTTGCCAAAAATATGAAAAAGAGGCCATTTAATCTTTTTGAAAATCCACATCGGGTTTCACAAATGGAATCTCCAGTGGCTTGTCCTAATATTGATGTTCGTCAAATATCTAACGATAATGGAAGAACGCTTATGATAAATCAATCTCCACAAAGCACACAGGATTCTTCTAGTCCTTCGTTTATGGAGGATCCCAGTGGTTACTTGGCACAACAAACTGCACTTCTCAACAGCACTATATCGAGACAGACAGGTGTTAGTAATTGTGGAGGTTTTATTTGCAACAGCCCAGTGACCTCCATGCCAAACACGCAGACCCATTTGGCGGGCTCTGAACCAAACGAAGTGCCTTTGCCTAGTAATATGCTCGTTTCTCAAACAAAGCAATCTCACAACCTTCCCAATCGAAATAATCAAAACCTGCACAATATTGGCATTTTGAAAAGTGCAAATTCCGATGTGCCGCAGCAGTATAATCAAACAATTATGGCCAAAGGACCGGCAGATAGCACGGGCATTAGCGAACACATTCAGTGTCAGGGTTGTATTGCTGATCAAGCTCAGTACCAACAGCAAAAATTGGATATGGAGCAATCTAACCAGTATGTGGCTAAAGAGATCGTACAAGGTGGCAGGATTTTCCAGCAAACTAATTCAAGACCCAGTAGTCAACCAAGTACTCCTAGTTCATCAAATATGCTGGATGATCCAGTCACTTCTTCGACATATTCTGATAAACAATCGAGTGCTGGTAATTCGCCCGATTCAAGGCCAATTCAAGGCGGAACAATTAGTACCAGTAATGTTTCACCTACTGATGGTTCACAGTCAAATCCATCTACTCCCAATCCCCATGCCCCCACTACACCCCAACCCCGTTCTTCAGATACACCTCAAATTAACATGCATATCTCCAGTAGTAGTGCAAACTCCCCTCAAGTGCAACTTTGTAACAGAGAAGTGTCTCTTTCAACATCTTTTCATAACCCTTCAAGATCTGATGGTTACAGTATGATATCTCAAATTCACAGATTGCAAAATTCAGGACTGCTTCATTCAGGAGTTGTTACCACAATGGCCAGTGGTCGCACTGTTGGTAGTAACACCATAACTTCAGTGCTAGCTGGTCGAGCTAATACTTCGACCGTTTCAGTTAACAGTCCGGCTAACCTTCCCATTACAACCATATCATCAGTGCTGTCAAATCAGGCGAACTCGTTGATTTCTGCTGCTGCAATGCCCTCACAGGCAATAACTGTGAGTGTGACAAAATCTCCCTTAGAAATGGTGCAAAGTGTTGTTAGTAGTATTCAAGTACCACACAGCCAACAGCACAATATGATAAACACTGGAGTACAGCAAAGTCAGCAAATGTCTCCCCTGCAAATTATAAAGCATTCGCCCACCCAGAGCTTACCTCCTGGTCATATTCTGGTATCATCCGGTGGTCAACTCATCATGGCTAGCACAAGCAATGGACAACCTAGTGTAATGCCACCACCTCCGCCCAAAATAGTTCCAAACCAAAATTCCATGCCACCCATATCGGTGTCCCCTATGGTCACCAATGTAACAGCAGCTGTTACGCAAGTTATACCAGCAGTTGCTCAACAAGTCCTTGGTCAACAAACAGTTTTGGTTAATGCTTTGCCGGCTCCATTTGTTCTTCAGCCAGGAGTCACTATGACCATGGATGGAATGACAGTGGGACAAAATGTCCAAATACCACAGTTAGTAGCTGGAAACGTCATTCAACCTCAATTACAAATTGATGGATCTGATCCAAATAGAGTTCTAACACGTGCAACGGCTATGCTGTCGCCTGAGTCTAAAAAGAAGGGCAAGAAACGCAAAATGTCATCTCAGACAATAGCATCTATGCTGCAAATTGCCTCGCAACAGAATTCAGGAGTGGTTATGTCCCAACAAAGCTTTCCACAGCAAATTCAGATGGCTCATAGCCCACAGGGTTTAACTGCTGGACCTGTCATGCAGGCTTTGACCATAGTCCCCGGAAAAGCTGGAGGCCCACCTCAAATAGTCATGAACGGTCAAGCAGTTGGAAATGCAGGCCAGTTCGGTACCCAGCAGCTTATATCGAACTCACAGCAAACACAACAAATAAATTTGTTACAGCCTGTTAATTTAATAAATGGTACAGCTGGGATGGTGCAAAATTTCCCAACAATACAACAGTTTATTGTGCCTAATCTTGGAGGCATGGTTATGAATGCTGATGGGACAGCAACTATTCTGCAAGACACATCCAATTTAGGCATGCAGTTGCAGTTGCAGAATGTGAATGGGCAGAATGTGTTAACACCCGTACAAAATAATAATGTATTTAATGGGGGACAGAGCATACTTGCAGCAGGGCCTGCAGGAATGGTGATTCGGGCTCCTGGAACTCCTCAGGGTAAAATTATTCAACAGCAACATAGTCCAGGAGCACAATTTTTGTCGCCCAATGGTAATCAGTTTGTTGTAAATGGTGCACAGTTTAGTGGGCAATTGAGTCCTCTTGTGGCCAATGTAAGTCCAACGCAAGTGACTTTTAGCACCGCCCCTCAGCCAATTAGGCCTAATGGACCTACTCCACAAACACAACCCGAATTTATACAGTGCGGACAAATGGGTCAGACATTAATGGTGCCTGCTGGAAATATAACAGTTTCATCTGCAAATCAGCAAAATACTACGTATGTGCAGCAGAATACCACAATAGTTCAGCAGCAAACAACCATGGTTTCCAATAACCAACAATTGCAAAACTTGCAGCCGAATAATCCTCCAAACAACCCAAATTTAGCAAGTCGTACAACAACACTGAATGTAGATCAGAATTTCATACTCAATTCTGGTGATAATCGACCCCTTCAGGCTGTGTTGGTTCAAAGGCAGAGCCCTCAACAAATTTCTGCTTCTTGTAGACATTCCGTGTCGACCCAGACTGCTGTGAATCAAAACACTCAGGCTGTAACCACGAACACATTTTGTCAGACATCTGCAACAGCATCAGCTGGTAGCCCCCCAGACACCACTACTCATAGCCCGCTTGCTCCTGAAGGGCAAAGTCCGCCTACTGCTGATACAACAACCCATACGGGAAGTACTGATGATGGATTGTCTCCTGCTCCCTCAAATTGTTCTGGGTCATGTGGAGAGATTGTTACTTTACAAAGCAACAGGCAGCAATCTTGTTCTATGGTAAGTTATTTTAGTACAGAGTAGATTTTTGGTAGTGGCAACCATTCGATTTTAGCATGATGCCAGTTGATAGTATTGAAAATTTATTATGGAGTATGAATAATTCTAAATAAAATCACTAACTAAATGTACAAAGAGATGAAATTATGATGCACAACCAGTATATGTTTATTACTACTATTTATTTAATTTAGCATATACATACATACATACTAGGGGTATTTTTTAAATAAGGTCCGTTTTTAAATAAGGAGAAAATATAAATATACTTTTCTACATAATTTCTATTTCTGTTCAAATACTGATACTGCTCAACACGCTTTTGAATTCCGACGTCAAAGAAATCTGCTGCCTGTGAAGAAGCCCAATCCATGACTGCAGTTTTCACTTCTTCGTCGTTGTTGAACCGTTGACCACCAAGGAACTCCTTTAAGTACCGAAACAAGTGAAAATCACTGGGTGCAAGGTTTGGACTGTAAGGTGGATGATCCAGTTGTTCCCATCCGAAAGACCTGATTAAACCTTGTGTTTGTGCAGAAACATGTGGCCTTGCATTGTCATGGAGTAACATCACACCGGAAGACAGTAGGCCACGCCGCTTGTTCTGTATGGCACGCCGGAGTTTTCTCAAGGTCGCACAATATGCATCGGAATTGATTGTTGTGCCTCTCGGCACTAATTACAGACCGTATCTCATAGTCGGCGGGCGACTCAATTTTCTTAAACATTATAAACTTCTACAGCTCAGCACAGACAGACGATACGGCTGCAAGTGGCATCTAAACGCGCGCAAAGCGTGGTGGGAGCAGACGCGCAAGCGCACTGCGGCGATCGCTCGTCATTCTCACTCTCATTCACAAACGGACCTTATTTAAAAAATACCCCTCGTAGATTGTAGTTCTGTACTTTTGGTGCTTTGATATTTGACTTATTCTCATGTACTATATCCGAACCATCCCACCAGCTCAAATCTGTTATTATTCTAGTCGTTCTTGAGGAAAGTACAAATCCTATGCAAACAAAAAAAAAACAACCCAGGAAATCTATGATCAAAACACAAATCTATGAAATTTCAAAAAAATTATTTCTCCAAATTATTTGCATATAAAGACTATAATTGAGATCATAAATAATTTTAAATTCATATGCTCTACATAAACAACCTTAATCCTCCCAGTAATCTCCAGCATTGTCTTGAGTTCTAAATTGTATTTTTTTGGGCTTAAGTATTTCTTTTATGTTGCCGGTATCTATAAAAATAAGTTGTTATTGACGTTTTTATTTCTGACAAAGTTTCTGCAGACTGCAAATTTCATTTACATTATTTCCAGTTAAAAATATTTTTTAAGCATCAACATAAAACACAATATTTTTAAAGGAATTGTAGCCTTCATCTGATATTGTCCTATACAGAATATCTAAGTACATGCTTATATGATATTTCTCCTTTTTTACTACAAATATTACAGTGCAGTGAAAAGTATACACGATAAGAAAGAATGCAGTGTCACAATCGGAAATTTTCATCCTATTGTAAAGCTTAAATAAAATCATTTTCCATTTGTGTGGAATTCGTCTACATTAAAAAGTTGTAACGCATGATATTGCTGGAGTTTATAGTACGGAGATCTTCATCATTGCTATTAATAATTACCGATATTAGGGTATCATAATATTTGGATGTAATAGTGGCATTTTAAGTTTCACTTATTATCAATATCCTACTCTTGCGGGTGTAATGAGGGGGTTTATACTATTTTAAAACAAAAGTATTCCTTGGTGATTATAAATATCAAGTACAGTTGTTCTGTCTCTACTGTAAATGTCCAGTCATCCAGCTTTATGTTTGAGTGAGTAACCGTAAACTGTCACCGGGGTTGATGTGAATTTGCTGAAATTTTATTATAGAATTTAGTTATAATGAGTAATTATGAATATGAAGTATTGCTTCTACACCTTGTAATATTCTGTCAGATGTATTTTTTTGTAGTCTGTAAATTGTCCATAGGGTTAGAAGTTTGAGACAAAACACTATTTCCAATTTCCAAAATGTGTTAAGTGTGCATGCATGTAACAGCATATAACCTTGAATTGATATCCACAAACAATTCTGTAGTAGAAACCTTTTTTTGCACAAAATTTATTGGAAAATCACAAAGAGTTGCCATTACTGATATAATAGTCTATTGTGTTTATAAAGAAAGTGTGTGAAAGATTGTTTTCCAATTAGGCAATGGTACACTGCATATCTAGTAGCGAGCCAGACTCAGCGGATATGAATCTACAAAGCTCAGAAAGTGACTGGTCACGTTCACATCATTTACAGCCCAAGTCAGACTTCACTGATATAAGCAGTATGGGTGGCCAGTTGCACGTTACGAAAAAGTCAAATACACCCATACATATGGCTTATGCAGAATCGTCCACGGTGGTGTCTGGTATTCAGTTTGTAACGGATCATACAAAACAACAAGAGGCTGTAGTTAGTTCTAGAAATTTTGAAAAAATGGCGAGCAAACGAAAGCATAGTGATACACTTGTTGTTATGGAAAATAGACACATGCATATGTCACTTTTTGAAGATGATGAAGGTAAGTGTTGTTTGTTGTAGTCTATGGCTGTTTGGAAATGGTAAATATGCATGCCGCTTTTGGAAGCTTCTAAAATGCTTTGCCAACACTCTGTAAATCCTACTTAACTTAAAAGGCATGTAGAGAATGTTAATTGTACTTTTGGAAGTAAAACTAGCATGTCTTGTCTGGAATAAATATCCTTTCAGTTTTTTGTGGATGTACCGAATATTTAGTAGCTTAATATTTGAATCATTTCCTTAAAATGTCGTAACGGGGATTATAAGTTTTACCTAAAAGTTTCAATTGTATTTGAAGTCTCTCGATTGTATTTAAAATTTAGTATATGCATAACTGATTAGTACAGTTTGCATGGTTTGGAAAAAATTAGTTTTTCAAGTTTGCAGAAATATAATTACATCTGCTATGTCTACTATGTAAAACTAAATACAAAGCACAAAGAAAAACTGTCGTTTATACTTATTGTTCCAAATTATGCATTTGCATTCGTTTATTATCTGCAACAAACTCATGCAAACTTGGTAAATAAGGTGTACAAGAATAAAAATAATGTTGTTTATATAATCTGGATTAGAGACCCATTAATATTTTTTTTGCACTTAACTTTTTATCACGTGATTTCAACAAATAACAAATGAAAAGCTGCTTTGTGACTTTTTCTAAGTTACTGTGTTTCTTGAGTGGATAAAAGTCCAATTCAAAGATGAATCAGATACATACTCAGTGACATGGAAATCGCAACACCAAGAAGGGGTAGGAATTTTTTGACCAAACTTGGCAGAAACGTTTAACTACTAAAAGGTAGCAATTGATTAAAATTTTAAAGAATAATATCAAAATATAAATATAATTTTTATTAATAATGGGTTGGTCCCCCCCCTATTGGTTATACACTCCCCCAC